>PVJD01005188.1:0-120114 GCA_004026545.1 Mormoops blainvillei | reverse complement strand
ATTGAGATAAAATCCCATTACTGTTTGTTTGGGTTTTTGTTTTGTTTTTTTCTGAAAAGTTTAAGAATCTGCAATTATTTAACTAACAGAAGGAATCCCTGCGCTGTGACCTACCAGGAAAGATATGAACCAGCCCTGTGGGAAGAGCTGGAAAAGAAAAGAGAGAAACAGAACAAACTAATGATTGCCAGATGGGGGGGTGGGAGGAGGAGGGAATGGGCAAAAAGGGCAAAAAGGATTAAGAAGTACAAATTGCCAGTTACAAAAACAGTCAAGGGGATGTAAAAGACAGCATAGGGAATATAGCCAATAATATTGTAATCATTGTTTATGGTACAAATGGATACCAGACTTATTGGGGAGATCACTTTGTCAGGTATATAAATATATAAATATCTAATCACTATGTTGTACACTTGAAACTAATATAATGTTGCAGGTCAACTATAATTGAAAAATAAATTTAAAAGAAAAAAGAAAAAGGAAAGGAAAGAGAGAGAAGCAGTAAAACCCTGAGTTCAGTTAATTCGGGATTTGGAATTTGTCTGTGGCCCGTAGCACCCCTTCCCTGGGGTGATCATAACGGAGACATAGGCTCTGATCATGAATGTTTGGGGTCCTCGTCTTCACTGGGCCCCTGTCACTTGAAAGACTCAAGCCAAGAGTTCCTGACTCAAGCCTTCTTGAGTCAGGGGCTCCCCAGGAAGATGGAGAAATAAGATGCTCAAAGGAGAGGAGGCTGTCAGAGCTGAAGCTTGGATTAAGGAGGAGGATGAAAGGGAGAGCACAAAAGCCTAGAGAAAAAGAGGAAAGCGAAGGAAGGGAGGGACAGATAAAAGCAGAGTAACGAGCCCTGGCCAGGTGGTTCAGTTGGCTGGGATGTCATCTTGTGCACCAGGGGGTTGTGAGTTCAACCTTCGCTCGGGGCACATACCTAGGCTGCGGGTTTAATCCCCAGCGGGGGGTGCGGACCAGAAGCAGTCAATTGATGTTTCTCTCTCACAACGATGTTCCTCTCTCTCTCTCTCTCTCTCTCTTCCCCTTCTTCTCTCTCTAAAATCAATAAACATATCCTCAGAGGAGGATTTTTTTAAAAAGCAGAGTAACAAGAAGGAAGAGAACATACAAACCACGAGGAGTCTGAGCAGCATGCATGCCCTCTGAGTAGATTACTTCATGGAATAGCTGTGACAGGGATTGCCCCCCAAGCTGTCCCTTGGACTAAGGATGGAAGGATGAGGCTCTAGGAAGGAGTGGACCCCAGAGGAATGGCACTTGGGAAGGAGCCTTGTCATTGGAAATGACCCAGAGAGAGCCTGGAAGGAGCTGCTATTATTATTACAGGATGACAAAATATACAGAAGTATACCATTTTTTAGTATATTTTATATATTTAAATTCTTCTCATTCTACCCTGGCTGGTGTGGGTCAGTGGATTGAGTGCCGGCCTGAGAACCAAAGCGTCGCCAGTTTGACTCCCAGTCAGAGCACACGCCTGGGTTTCTGGCCAGGTCCCCAGTTAGGGGTGTATAAGAGGCAACCACGCATTAATGTTTCTCTCCCTCTCTTTCTCTCTCCCTTCTCCTCTCTCTAAAAATAAATAAATAAAATCTTTTAAAAAAATTTTTTTTCTCATTCTTTATTAGATAACTGTGTTACAACCATACACATTTTGTCGGGTTTGCTGGGCGCGAGGTGAGTATTCTGCAGAAAAGGGGGAAAGGGGGAAAGTAGGTCCAAAGAGTGGTAGCAGAAAAATACTTAAAGTGACAGTGGGGCTGGATGAAGGATTAGAGGGTTAGCATAAGGGGGAAGAAGGGAAGAAGGGAAGAATCTAAAAGACTTTCTACTCGCACTTTCAAGATGCACCACACACATTTCACAATCCTGCACATGGGCACCTTATTGGTCATCAGAGATGGCAAACCGAGGCCTGGGAGATCATTCACAAGTGCCCCTAAGGGCTCCCAGAGAGTCTCCTGAAAGAACGTGGACCAAAAGCACTAGAGTGGGTGAGGAGCCATTCTTCGCATATGGCAGCCTTTGTCACCCAAAGAATGGGGAGAGGAAAGGTAAGTAAAACTATTTGGCAAAGCCACCATGAGTTGCAGCTCTGAGCCCCAAAGGTGTGCAAAACTTCTAGATGAGGCTGGAGTCCACACCCAGGACATGACCCCGGGACCACCAGCGGTGCAGAGTCACTCCTTACCTGCCTGCCTTCCCACTCTTCCCCTCCCTTTCAGATCACAGCCCCTGGAGGGGCAGGGGCCTGCTCTGAGCTGACTGTGTGGGCAGCAGGGCTCCCCAGTGCGCAGATCAGAGGGAGTTTGTGTCCTTGGGGAAGAGGCTGCTGTGACCTTCCACACACCTGCCTCCTTAGAGGACCGGGCCAGCAGCCTCCACGGAAACTTCCTAGCCCCCTATCAGGCCACAGGTGAGTGTGTCCTCTGGGGAGTTGGCCTCTGTGCCCAGCCATGGCCCTGGTATCTGCCTGAAGAAGCAAGAGTCAGGGCCCGATCCAGGCCCTGGGCCAACCTGACCCTGCTGAACGAGCAGATTCCAAGGGATGTGAGCAGGATGCAAAAGGCTACCCAAGTGAGGGCCCCGGCCTTGGTGAGGAGGGAGAGGGGAAGGAGAAGCTCAAGCTCAGGGGTCACAGAATTCAGTTTCAACAAGAGGCAGGCAGGTACCGTCAATGAGTGGAAAAGTCAGGGAGAGAGAGAGATGGCCAATTAAAGGCAACAGCCATAACTCACAAGGAGCCACCCATGCTATTTACTATTTTGTAAATAGTACAAAAGAGTCAAGAGTCGGTGCCCTCCCAACCCCTGATCTCTAAGGGCCCGCCTGGTTTTGGAGTTTTTCTTCGGTGAATCGTGGTGGCTCAGCTTTTCCCAAGTCAGACAGTAGGTGGCGCTCAACCCAGGGAATTAGAAAAAAGAATGGGAGAATTACTCAACTCATTTCCAGTAACGCTCCGCCTTCCCCTCTAGGTCCTCTCTAGCCCCACCTCTTGTTTCCTGGTTTGGGCCGAGTCCTCTCCAAGGTCCCAGATGTCCCACTCCAGATGCCTGGTCCCAGAGCCAGGGAATTATTTCTGGGGAAGCCCCCACTCCACGAGCTGCCCAGGCAAGATGTGAGTGTGCCTTTGGAGAGATCTGGAGGAGAGGAAAAGGGTGGGAAGCCGGGAAGGCGGGACCCAGGGGCACATGTACAGCCGGCTCACATTTACACACACACACACACGCGCGCGCGCACACACACACACACTCAGAGCCACTTAAAGCAGAGGGGAATTAGAAGTTGCCCTTAGCTTCTAGCAGCCCTCCTGGGAGGTGGTCACACACGATGCTCTGAGCCAGGAAACTAACATACTTCTGTCCCTCACGTGCACTGCCATGTCGCGCTCAGATCCCAGGGCGGAGCTGGGATCTCCTGAAGCAGAAAGTAGCCCCCACTTTGTATGAGACCCTCCAGGAAGACAAGCAGTGGTGGAAAACTCACCTTGGAGCCCAGGCTGACTAGGAGGCCGAATGAATTGGGGCAGAGAGGGGCAATCAGGGAGCAGGCTGAAGTGTCAGGCCTCAAGGGCTGAGGCCACAGCTGCTAACGCCTTCGCCAGGTCTCTCCGTCGCTTAGCTTGCCCCCACTCCTCAGGACTCCACAGGCCTCAGGCCACAGCTGTGTGGCCTCATCTCGCCCTCACCCACTCACAGGTGGTGGCTGCTTCTCTGGGCAGTCCTCCAGGCTTGCCCCGCACACGGCCCCGTGCTCTTGGCCCAGCAGCTACCCCGGCAGCTGACATTCCCTGGGTTCCCGGGGCCATACCTCAAAGGCCAAGAGAGCACCGCTGTCATTGAGGCTCCGGAGGGCTGTGCCGTGAAGCTCGTGCTTCAGGACTTCGACCTGGAGCTGTCCCAGGACTGTGAGCGGGACTCTGTCACAGTGAGCAGGGGTCCTGGAGGGACTCTGGGGAGGCAACCTCCTGGCCTGGAGCCCAGGGGCAGTGGGAGGTGGCGGGGCCCTGAGTCTCGGAGGGCGGATGCAGAGCCCAAGTCAGAGGCACAGGCTGGCTTCCCCGGGAGGTGAGGGTCTGCCCAAGTGTACAGCCTCCACCAGCAGCCCTGTCCCTAGCCATGCTACCATCTTGGCCCCAGAGGAACACACAAATACTGCCAGTCCCTAGAATAAAGAGCAAAGACTCACACGTTAGTCATTAAATATACATCATCAAGCATTTTGCCGAGGGCCTGCTCCGTCAGGGCAGGAAGCTGGGCATAAACAATGACAAAAGATTCAGTGACTGAGTTTACCTGAAAGTTCCTGTGATAAGGGCATTATTTAGAATAAGGACACTTCAAAACCAGCACTTTATGTTATCTTTTGGGTTAAATTTTATTTATATCAAAATAATAGACGCACTGTTTGTTTGTTTTTGAATCAGAGTACTATAAGGCTTATAACGAAAAACAGCTGTCTCCAGCTTCCCTCCTCACCGCATTCTGCTCTCCTGGGGCAGTTAGTTAGAATTCATGTAGCCGTCTCATCTGGCATTTAGTTTCATTATGTATCAATGACATGCTTGTTCTGGTTTTATTTGTGTGTGTGTGTGTGTGTGTGTGTGTGTGTGTGTGTGTGTGTTTGGGGTTTTTGTTGTAGTTGTTTTGTTTTGTTTTACATATTATCCTTTAACTTTCAACTATAGAAGATAGGACTAGCTTTATCTCAGACTATCACGCCTACATTTCCCCTCCCCCATCCTCCCAGTTTACCCATACTATCATTTTTAATTAAATCTGTAGTCATTATTTACATTATTGTGACTTTAAAATACTCACATCTGAGAACATGATGTACAATAATTATAGTTTCTTTTTCCTCCAACTTTTTGTTTCCCAGGAGTCAATAATTACATGGAGTTCTTTGGAGTTATTTGTTTGTTTTGTTCTACCCTTTGGTTTGCTTAGTTCTGTGTAACTAATCTCTTCAAACTCTTAGCCAACAGGGTAAATCTCCCCTCAACAATTCAAGTACAAATCTCAGTCCTTCCTCTCATGGGTGACATTTCACCTAAAGATCTCTTGACGATTTATTTCTTCAGCCTGAATTCTTTGCTGTCTAAGCTTTCGCCCTTTCTGGGAATGCCCTCCTCCATCATGCTGGGGATTCCTTGTATCTGTCCTGCATTAAAACTGAACCCCATCATTCTCTGTCCTGGTTTACCCCCTCATTTTTAGAGGAGCACTTTCTCCTCCAGAAAAGGTGTGTGGGGATACATTTTAGAGGATCTTACATATCCCTAAATGTCTTCATCCTGCCCTCACGGCTGAAGGATTGTTTATCTGGCTTGCATTCTAGGTTGGGAGTCATTTTCTCTCAGAATTCTGATGACAGTGTCTTCTAGCTCTAGTGTTGTGAAGTCTGACAGCAGTATGATTTCAGGTCCTCCGTTTTTTCTCTCTAGAGTTTTTGGAATTTTTTTTTTTTATTACCAGTATTCTGAACTTTCATTATGATGTACCTTGATGTGATTTGCTTTTTACTCACTGTACAGCATTCTTTTTTATTTAGAGGCTCTTTTAATCTAGTCTTTCAATTCTAGGAATGTTCTTATGTTATTTTTAAAATTATTTCCAGGCACCTATTCTTTTTATTTCCTCTTTTAGGACTCCTATAATTTAGTTGTATGTTCTGGACTGATTCTCTAGTTTTATTATTCATTCTGTTGTGTTTTCCATCTCTTTGTCTTTTTGTTCCACTTTCTGGGAGATTTCCTCATTTTAAATACCCACTTTAATGGTTTTTTTCTGTAGACATTTTTTAATGACTAGAGGCTCATTCTTGTTTTCTACATGTGTCTTTTTACAGAATATTATTCTTATTTAATAGACAATCCTCTTTTCTCTGAAATGGGATTATTTTTAAGTGTTTTTTTCTGTTCCCTGTATTATCTCTACGTTGTCCAAGTTCTTTTTTCACTCTTCATTTGTTTTGTCTCTGCTTTTCATGTCAGAGACTCTCCTACAGTGTCTGCTAATCCTCGGTTGTTCATTTGTATTTAGAAAGGAAGTACTAGAATGATGCTGGTTGCTCAGTGAAGGCAGCTAAAAATTGTGAAATGGCAAGTTTAAAAACAGGGCTATCAGCAAGGTGAATTAGAAGTACAGCGGGGCCCACCAAAATGTCAGCACACAGAAGTGTTTTCTTGCGGGACAGCCAACATCAGAGGGGAATCCTCTGGCCTCCTGACTGAGTTGCCCGCTTTCTGGTAAAGGAACAGAGGCATCTCACTTTACCTAATCCCCCTGTTTTCACTTCCGGTCACACTGCCTCTGTCAAGTATCCTGGGGAATCCCAAGTCCAGGGCCTCTCGCTCACGCTCACGTCTGCAGCCAGACGGAGTTGCCTGAGTGCACGGGGTGGACAAAGGGGTCTAGAATTCTGAGGTCTCCCTGCATAGGCTTCTGTTAGCCCCCACCCCCCGCCCCGCTCACCCCCTGTGTCACAGGTTCCTGGCTCTCCTAACTTCTGTGATGAGAACCTGCTTACTTTACGTTGTCATCCACGTTTGCAGGGTCAGATATATGGTTGCCCCTTTTCTATCTCCATTCCACCTTCTAAGACATTACTGACATCTCTCATCTGCCGTCATCTCCTCTCACTGTTTTGTCCTTGACTGTGTATATCATTTTATCCCTTTGCTGTCATAGTAGTGCGATTTGAGGTGGGAGAGGAGATAAATGCATGTGCTTATTGCTTCAGATTTAACCAGAAGCCACAACTATACTTTATTCGATTCAGCCTATGTCTGTTGAGCACCTACCACAAGCCCCGTTCTTCTGAGTCGTGGACAGTTTTAAGCCCAGCCTGACTCTTCCCTTGTCATTGAGGAAGTTCAGGCTCAGGAATAGAATTCTTTCCTCCTCTCTGCTGCCAGAGCAAGTTACACGCACATACCTTAAATGCAGAATTCAACACACTGTAGTCCAGTTCGTGTTTTAATTGTCAGTATTCTCGACCTGACTGCGGGTTCAGTAGCAGAACCTCGTCTTACTCACGTCTGTACCCCCAGCACCTAGCATGGTGTCTTACACATAGAACATAATAACTGTTTGTCGAAGAAATAAATGAAAGAATGAACAAAACCCAAGCTTGCCATATGTGTAGGACGCACAACAGAATGAATTCTGAGTGAGCAGGTGCTTAGTGTCATCTTCGCCGCGGCTCTTCACGCGCGTCCCAGAAAGCTGCCTCAGGGCCTGCTGCCCTGCCTGCATGAGGCCTCACAGGCCATTTTGCAGGACAGGAGCTGGGGTGGCTAATCAACCGCCCATGTCACACAGGCCGTCAGGAGCAAAGTCTGGAATTTAACACGGGTCTTAGGACTCACGGTCATGTATTCATTCTACTTGGCTACTTAGACTCCTAAGTGATTCTGTGTAGCCAACAACTCATGAGGAAGGTTAAAAAAAAAAAAAATGCTGGGGACTTGGACAGCCAAGTAGATCAGTAAAGGACAGTTTCAGAGAACAAAGAGGCTTCTTCCCCAAGAGGCAGGCCTCTTAAATATAGGGCTTAAATTTGTTGCTGTTCTGAGGAAAAGAACAGTGTTGGGACATGCCCAGACAAGGTGTTTGGGGTGACGGAGAAAGTTTCTTCATGCCAAAGTTTACCCAGGTAAACTTTGAGAAGTTTGAGAAGTTCATCTCACAATGACAAGGGCGGGATGGCCAATTAAAGGAGTTGGAGACTGAGGGAATGAAAAGCTAGCAAGAACCCAAGAGACGGGTCGATATGAAAATCAGAAATTAAATGGAAAAATAAATAAATAAATAAATAAAATGTGCTGAGCAGTGAGCTGAGAGCCCCAAATCGAGATTAAGCATGAAGCGTGGGCCAGGGCACTGCTTCCAAGAGGTGTCCTTCCTTGGGTTGGAGAACCCATAGCAAGGAATTTGAGCAGGGGCGAGGCAGTCAAAAGGGGTTCGAAACAAAGACACCCTGCTTAAAGAACATATAAGTTAAGCAACAATAGGCAGCATATTCATACCGTGTACATTTATGTCCTTAGATTTCCACACCTTGTGGGGCTTTATTTACAGTTCAGCTGGAGGAGGAACACAGGCCAGAAACCCCAGCTCAGTCTTTGCAGAGGGTCTTATTGCACCACAGACGTTGGCCCACAGGAAGTTACACAGAGAAGGAGAAGGAGATGGGGTTGCAGGAAACTGGAAGGGAGGGACTTATATCGGTTATTTTCATCGATTCAAAGCTGTGGTGCTATATGCACCATGTTGAGCATCAGGGATTCAGTGGTTAACAAAATAGAGGCATTTCCTGCCTTCTTGGAACTTACAGTCCAGTGTACTACTGGGGATCCTGGGGTTCCCAAGGAACTTCTTTTTATTGATTTTTTTCATTATAATTGGCATATAGTATTATATTAGTTTCAGGTGTTACAACTTACTGACAATATTTATATAGCTTACAAACTGATCACCACAGTAAGTCTAGTAGCCACCTGTCACCAAACATAGTTATTATAATGTCATTGACTCTATTCCCAAGGAGCCTCTTGAAGGAAGGTAAATATGGTGGACTTTATGAGATGATTATAGCAGGATTAAGATATATGCAAAGATCTGATCATGTCTGGAAAAAACCTGGGAGCCAATAATGAACAGGAAGCTACTTGAGCAAGTTTCCACAGGGTGCAGCTTCCTGGCCACAGAGGTGTGCAGACCTGTCAGATGAGGATGGAGTCCATGCCCATGAGTGCCCCTGGGACCACCTGTGGTGCAGGTTCACCCCACACTTGCCTGACCCCCTCTCTTCCCCTTTCAGATCACAGCCAGGGGGATGGATCCAAGCCTGTTCGGTGGCCAGCAGGGTTCTCCGATGGGCAGCCCCCGAGGTCAGAGGGAGTTTGTGTCCTCAGGGAACCGTTTGCAGCTGACTTTCCGTGCACCTGCCTCCTCTGAGGACAGGATAACTGGCCTCCACAAGGGTTTTCTGGTCCTCTACCAAGCCGTGAGTGAGTGTCCATCCTGGGAGTGCATTCTCTGCCCACAGCCATGGCCCCTGGTATCTTGAAGCAACAAGCAGAAGCTTGAGTGATTGCTGAGGTTGGGGGCCCAGGGACAGACACTTGGGCCCACCCCTTCCCTGCCCCCCTGGCCCCTGCTGGTGAGCTGCCCAGTTAAAGGGCGGCCAGTGCTCAGCTCCAGCAGCTGTTCCCATGCTGATTCACTGACCCAGGGTTTGCGGATCATTTCATTTTTCATAAGAAGCCAAAAATACTATTTTAAGTGAAATTCCAGACTTTCAAATGGTAACTCAGAGTTTTTTGAAAAGATAATATGTGCACGTGATAAAAATTTCCAAAAAAATACGGTAAAAAGTAACTCTTCCTCTGATCTCTGGCCCTTAGTCCATGACCACCCTGTCCAGACACAACTCTATCCTCCATTTCCTGGGCATTCCTCCAAGGGCTGTCCTCCAAGGGCTGTCTATGCCATTCAAATATAATTATGTATATGTGGGGGGGGTTGCATAATAGTCACAATGTTTTAAATTTGGCATTTTTCACTCAATGATAGATCTTAAAGTTCATCCATATACATGTGGCTAGCATTCCTAGTTCTTTTTAATGACTATATAATATTTCTTTGATATGTCATAATATATTTTATTCCTCCACTGATAGATACTTTGCTGCCACAAACAGTACTGCTGTGGATAGCTCGTACACACATCTTCGAGTATGCCTGTGAGGGTGAATCCTTAGAAATGAAAATGATGAAAAAAATTTCAGTTTGAATTTTGACATTGCTAAATTTCCCTCCAAAGAGGTTTTGCTAATTTACATTCCCTCTCATCATGTGTGAAACTGCCTGCTTCCCCATATCCTGTTTATCACAGTTTTTTTTCAAATCTTTTGAAAACTTTTAGCACAGACAATCTGACCAGTTGAAAAATAGTTCAAATGTTAAAAAAAAAAACCCTGTGTGTGCAGTTCAACTAAATATGGGCCAGAATCAGTCCCTGGGCTGCCCATTTGCTCTTCTGTTCTAGGTTCTAATATGACCACTTTTTTCCCCATAGGCGTGAACCACAGTCAGCCCATCAGCCAGGTGAGCGGGGGCTCTGAGGCCACACGCACACCTGGAGGCAACTCCTCCAAGACCCGGAACCACTGCCAGGAGCCCTATTATCAGGTGGTGCCAGCAGGTGAGTCCCACCTGCTGGGGAACCAGCTTCTACCTGCCTTACTCCCACCAAGAGGCCTGTGGCCCCTAGGCTTTTAGCCCCACCTCCCGATTCTGAGCCTGTTTCTTTGCCTCACCTCATTTCACACAGGAACACTCACCTGCAAAGCTCGGGGCCCTGGGAAAGAGACACAGAACACGGAGGAGGTTCCTCACTGTGTGCCTGGTGAGTAGTGACCTGCCAACACTGAGACTGTGGCCACTTTCCAAACAGAATTCAACTATATGTGGGGCCTGCAGAACAGGGTACAGGGGCTTAAAGGAAAGCTTTAGAATAGAAAGAGGAGATAAAGGCAGAAGGGGAAGAAGAAGAGGGGAACCAAGAAGGCCCAGAAAAGGAAAGGCAAGGAGCTTGTCCCTTATTCTTCGAAGATCAGAGGATAACTGAGAAAGCAAAAGTTAATCAGATGAGACAGTGAAGGAGAAAGAGAAGCAGAGCCGAAATAAGCGAAAACCCTTTCTTGGTATGGTATGCTTTAAGGATACACAGGCAGGCACACTGTCCTCCAAATCTCTCCCCACCTAGATGCCACAGGCCCAGAAAGTCCACATTTTTCTTTGTTTTTTTTAGTTTTTAATTTTTTAACTGAGATAAAATTCACCATTTTAAAGTGTATAATTTAATAGCTTTTAGTGTATTTACAATGCTGTGCAACCATTACTGCTAATTCTAAAACATTCCTATCATCCCTAAAAGAAACCCAGTATCTCCAACTCTCACCTCCTTCATCCCCTGGCAGCCACTAACCTGATTTCTGTCTCTATGGATTTGCCTATTCTGAACATTCCATATCAGTGGAATCACACAGTATGTGGCCTTTCGTGTCTGGCTTCTTTCATTTAGCATAATGTCTTCAAGGTTCATCCACACTGTAGCATGTATCAGTACTTCATTCCTTTCACAACTGAATCGAATTCCACTCCATGGATATAACACATTTTGTTTATCCATTCATTAGCTGATGGACATTTAGGTTGTTTCCACTTTTTGTCTTTTATGGACAATGCTGCTATAAGCATTCACGTACAAGTTTTTATCTGAACATGTTTTCAGCTCTCTTGGGTATATACCTAGGAGCGGAATTGCCCGCATTGGATTCTATCATGACCCCACAAGTATGTTTAACTTTTTAAGGAATTGCCAAACTGTTTTCCATAATGGTTGCACCATTTTAAATTCCCATCAGCAGTATATGAAGATTCGAGTCCCTTTTTATGAAACCCAATTTTTCAAGTCAAAGCGCTGCCTTTCTAGCGCAATCTGAATAGATTTCTCAGATTTCACTCCGGATCCCCAGAAAACCCTTGGGGCAGCCCGAAGCAGTGCTTTGAAGGGGGTTGGAGGACCAGTAGTCGTGGGAGATGTTAAAAATGAAGAAAGAGCAGAAAGGAGGGTCAAAAGGCACTGAAGGCAAATTCTGCTTGCTGCATGAGTTTGCTCAGGGTGGTCCCACCAAGAATCTAAGAAAGTGATTTAAAATGGCTAAGGAGGCAAGAGGAAGAGCACTTCACAGAAGCAGTTCTTTAATAAATGTGGTGTGATACATGCTGGCTTCCCACCCTTACCTCTCCTCTCTTTCAGTCTGTGGACAGCCAGTCACCCCCATCGCCCAGAACCAGGAGGCCCAGGGTTCTTCCAAAGCTAAGTTGGGCAACTTCCCATGGCAAGCCTTCACCAGTATCTATGGCCGTGGGGGTGGGGCTCTGCTGGGCGATAGATGGATCCTCACTGCTGCCCACACCATTTATCCCAAGGACAGCGTCTTTCTTGGGAAGAAGAGGAGCGTGGATGTGTTCCTGGGCCACACAAACATAGATGAGATGATAAAACTGGGAAACCACCCTGTGCGCCGCGTGGTTGTGCACCCGGACTACCGTCAGAATGAGTCCTACGACTTCAACGGGGACATCGCCCTCCTGGAACTCCAGCACAGTGTTCGCCTGGGCCCCCATCTCCTCCCAGTCTGTCTACCTGACAATGAGACCCTCTACCGCAGCGGCCTGATGGGCTACGTCAGTGGGTTTGGCGTGGAGATGGGCTGGTTAACTACCGAGTTGAAATACTCAAGACTGCCGGTCGCCCCAAGGGAGGCCTGCGAGGCCTGGCTCCAAGAGAAACAGAGGACTGATGTGTTTTCTGACAACATGTTCTGTGCTGGGGATAAGACACGGCAGCAGAGTGTCTGCCAGGGGGACAGTGGTGGCGTCTATGTAGTATGGGATGATCGTGCCCATCACTGGGTGGCCACAGGCATCGTATCCTGGGGCGTTGGGTGTGGCAAAGGGTACGGCTTCTACACCAAAGTGCTCAACTACGTGGACTGGATCAAGGGAGTGATGGACGGGAAGGGCTGACCCTGGGCACACTAAGCAATGGCACCGGCACTGTGAGGCCCCAGACAGGAAAGCATTGAAAGTGAAGACTGAGCCCTGCAGGTGGGGAGGGAGGTAGGCAGGGAATCCCTGTTTGAGTCACTGTGTGAGAGAGAACTCCTCCTCTGCTCAAGGTTGACCCCTTCCCAGATAGGAAGGGTGTCCTCCAGCCCCTCCTCTTCACCCTCTACCTTCCTGTGAGTTTGTGCTATGCTCAGGAAAGCCCTGCACATCTCAGTGAGTTTCACTTTGAACTTTTATCTCCTACTGACACAGCTTCATCTGTCTCTCCTGGGAGACAGCCAACCTCTCACCCCCTGTTCAAGTGCTATACAGGGGAAGTGGTCTTAATTGCATTTCATCTCCGAAACATTCTAAAGCCCCTTTAGTTGACCTTCAAACATTCAAACTATCAGCTGCACCACCTACCACAATTACACCTAGCTGCAATTACAGTGATAGCTCGGTTTTTGTTACATCTTCCATATACCAGGCAATTCACATGTGTTTTTTCATTGACTCCTCACACCAAGTTTGCAAAGGATGTGTTATAGCCCACATTTTAAATGAGGAAACTGAAGTTCAGAGAGATAAAGCGACTTGCCCAAATGCCACAGCTGATCCAGGGCTGCAAAGGCCGTGTGCTTTCCGATGCACCTCGACACCTCTCAGGGGTCCTCGGGACCTGCTGTATCGCCCACTTCCCCTTCCCAATCCCCACATCCCTACAGTTCTCGCTCCCTGGGAATTCCTGCTCCCTGGGAATCCCTGCTGCAGTCAGGATGATGACACCTGGCTCACACTTTCCTGGGGCCCCATCTCCTGCAGACACCACATCTCCTGAGCCAGGCCTTGGGCTGGATATTCCTGCAGACACCCCCAGTGCTGCTGGACACCCCAGGCCATGTTCTACCTGAGATGACCAACTCTTTAATTTTTAGTGAGGACATGAGGTGATTTTGAGTAAAAGGTACAAATAAAATACACTTGTTCAAACAGAACTAGAAAATGAATAAAACAAAAGAGCAAATTTGCTAGTATTGAAAATCAAGGTAGCTATATGGTTAAAGGTTAAATTTATCTTTGAAAAATAGGATACAAAGGTGTACATATATGTGGTTAACTTCTATTTTATAAACCTGTACGTAGTACAAAAGGCTATTAAAAATACTCTAAAATATTCATCAGAGGTTGTTTTAAGAATATAATTCTGGTTGGGGGTTTTTTTTCCCTTGTTCTTCTCTATTTGCTAAATTTTATTTAATCAGCATGTATTAGTTTTATTTTTAATTTCTATTATTGAAAAAATGATATGAGTTTCTCCCTACCAAGACAAAAAATATATACCTATATCTATATGTCTGTATTTATAGCTCTAGATATAGATATAGCCACAGAGGAAAACCTACCATTGCTCTAAGGGAGAACATTTTCCCCCAGAATCAAATCATAAGAGTAATGAACAACATAATAGACAATATCTTCAAGTACTGGTTTTAAAACAAATGCCCGAACAATCTTTATATAGCTGTTTCCTCTTTCAATGCTTAGTATAAGTCAAGGGTATAAGACAAATGTATAAGTAAAGATTAGTCTGAGTGGCTGGGCAGAGTGGCGGTTGGGCTGGGACTGAACTAACGAGGTCCATGTTTGTCACTTTCCAGTCATGTTCCATAATACCAGGACAGAACTCAGAATCTGTACAACGGGATAAGAGAGCTTCGGCTAAGACCTACCTTCTTTTTTTTTAAGATTTTACTTATTTACTTTTAGAGAGATGGGAAGGGAGGGAGCAAGAGAGGGAGAGAAACATTGATATGTGAGCGATACATTAATCGGTTGTTTCTCACACACCCTCAGCTGGAAACCCAGCCATGTGCCCTGACTAGGAATAGAACTCGTGACCTTCTAGTTCGCAGGCCAGCACTCAATCCACTGAGCCACACCAACCAGGGCAGAATTACCTTCTTGAACCGCTTCCTCCTTTCCTGTTACCTCTGCCATCCTGCCCTACCATGAACACATACACGTACACACTGCTGTCAGGATGCTACTGTGCAAACTGCTAGACAAGAATCCTCTTCTTTCTTGTCTCCTGATCTGGTCCTTATCCTTCTTTCACTTCTTTTGTCTTTCCTAACCTGACAAGACCATGGGTCATGTTATGAATCAACCCTGCCCTAACTCATTCCTCAGTTCTGACATATAAGCCTACTGGAGAAACCCTCCAGACCTTCGATAATCTTGTCTCTTCCATGTGTCTGCTCTCTTCCTATATTCAGTGACGACCTGGTCACTGCCTAATGGGGAACTGCCCCACCTTCATGAGTCCTTGCGATCCATTGCCTAGGAAAGTGCCTGGCACATTAAATAGGTTGCCCATTAATGATGAATGAGTGGGTGGGTGGGTGCACGGATGGAGGAATTAATCTGATAAGGGAAACAAGCAGGATACACTACAAAGGGCTCAGAACTCAGAGGCGTGTTCTGCCGCCTGAGCCTCCCTATGGAATACAGTGGCATAACGCATTTGAGCCATAGAGAGTTGATGAAGAAAGGTTCCCACAAAGAGCAAACCTTTAAAACAGGACACTAGGTCCTGATGGACAGGAGAGACAAGAGCTCTCCTCCCTCCCAGGGGTCTGGCTTCCTCTCAAGTCACTCTTGGTCCACAGCCACAGCCTTTGCCTAGCCCTGCACAGTTGTGACCCTTAGGGCTCAAACTCTTGACAAGATGCTAAGGAAAAGAGGGTATCTCTACCCCCTCCCAGCTGCCCTTGCTTCTCTAAGAGCCAAATTCATTGGCAGGCCTGAGTTCATTGAGGTGAGGAGGAAGAGTCTTAAAACAAACCCTGGTGCAGCTTTAGGGTCACCCTGAGACAGCAATCGCTGTTCGATGTCTAAGTGGCATTCCTGAGTGAAGCAAGCCAGGGTCCCAACGCAACCAAACTCCATTCTTCTCTTTCCACACCTGCACTGGCCCCCTCTACCTCTGTCACATCACCCCGGGCACTGAAACCCTGGCTGTTCTGGACCAGGGCTGCTGGGTGAGTAAGGGCAGGGCAAACCGGGTTGATGGATAAAGGCAATCCAGAACAGAGAGTGCCGTCAGCCGTGATGTCCATTGCACTTTGAATGGGAACCTTGTAAACATGGCCATCGCCCCTTAGAAGGTCCCTGAGGAAAGGGAGAGTTCAGATCAGATTTAGAAAACTGGGAAGTCTGCGTCTCCAGCGGAAGGCTTTCCTGTTCCTAAAAACCGACCCTTATCCATATAGGCCACCAGGTGGCACCACCATCAGGGAATTCAAAACCAAAACTAAATTAAACTGGAAACAGATTTTTTTTTTCAGTTTTGTTTATGCAAATAGTTCATTCCCTGCAACATTCCTCCGGGAAAGGTCCCCCTTCCCCCTTCACGGTCAATCGCTCCCTCCCCCTTCCCTCCTCTGCATGACTGCTCTCTCCCTCTACACAGAGTGGATGAAGACGCTGTCGGGAGAGTCCCGGATCCAAAATCAGGACTTGAGAAATGTGAGTACAGCTGATGGGGACCAAGGATGGAGGGATAAACCAGAGGAAAGAACCCTGGGAGTGGGGGACAACCCTGCCCCCAAATTTATTCAGAGGGACAAGACCCGCCTTCCCCTCCCCATACCCCTTATCTATTCCAATGTGCACACACATGCATATACACTCAAACACATCCCTTCTGTCCCTCCTCCTAAGGACAAAAGGAGACCTTAGACATATGAGGTAATGGCCACATCTCCTTCTTCCTTCCAGCTCATAGCAGCAGAGCATCAAGATAGGGGAACCCACTCTGCCCAAGAGAGGTGTCCCCTGTGGGCCACTCCATACTCCATAGGTGCTTTCTCCCAGATGCCTTCGCTGAGCCTTTGGGAGCCCTTTCAGGGAACCATGACTGGAAACCCTCACCCACAATTAACTGGTCCCAAGCCAGCCTATTGCGGGAGTGGGAGGGAAGTGATAAGACAGGGCAAAGGAGGAGGATGGGGAGAGAGGTGAAGGCAGTGTGATGACCTCTGGACTGGCCACTGCCCTGGGGAGGCGCGGTCAGTGCAGCGACTGTAGAGACTGGCCGCCCCACTCCACCCACACCCACACCCACACCCACATCCACCTGGAACATCGGTGAAGTCTAGAATACGCAGAGAGGAAAATGCCCAGCGGTATGGCCAACCCATCCCCCAGCCCAGTCACTGCCCAAACAGCCCTCCAGCACCCTCTTTCTTTTTGGCAGGTGGCTTTTATACCTTCTGGTGTCGGTCCTGTTTTTCAAGGTGGGAGGCTCCATCCCCAAATCCCAGGAGCTCTTCGGGGAGGTGACTTCCCCTCTGTACCCCAAGCCTTACCCTAACAACTTTGAGACAACCACTGTGATCACAGTCCCCACGGGATACAGGGTGAAGCTCGTCTTCTGGCAGTTTGACCTGGAACCTTCTGAAGGCTGTTTGTATGACTATGTCAAGGTAGGAGGTCAGGTGGGGAGGGCAGAGGGAGAGCTGGGTGGCTCTGGAAGCTGAGGACTTGTGCCCTAACCACCATGCATAGCACTTCCCATCCATGGACACAGCCCCAGCCCTGTAAGAGCTGATGGCCAATTGGAGTTCTGGGAATCGGGTGATACCAGGAATGGCGTCCTCGGGTTTTAGAGGCCTTCAGTGAGCACTGGGGGTGAGAAACACAGAGAAGGGAAGGAACAGTCCCATCCACAGGAGTCAGAAAAGACTTCCCCATCTGTTTCCCTGCTGGGAGTGTTTGAGAAATCACTGTGCCTCAGTTTCCCTGTTTCCATGGAGAGTATCACGGTGACTACCTGCCTCATCAGGAACACAGAAACATGGGGAAGAGAAATGTGTGTGGTGGTAGCTCAGGCATAGCCTTCAGCAAGGACACTAGGCTCAGTCCCCTCACCTCTCTAATAACCGAGGGTACCCTCCCAGTCTCATCTTTCTACATCCAATAAAAATGAGATTCTAGATTCAGGATTCAAGTAGAACTTACACACATTCAACAAATATCATTCCCAGAAAGTTGTGAAAGAATAACATGAAAATGATACATCTTCCTCGTCCAGAGGACTTGAGACATTTGCAGTGCTCTGGGGAGGAGTCTTGGTGGCAGGGCTGATGAGGAATGGGATTGGGACAAAGACATCTACTTTGGGTGGGTTAATGAAGAAAGAAAGAAGAGAAGCTGGGCCATGCTTGCCGATGCCAAAGGCTCACATTCGACTTTGCGTATCAGGACACATGGCTGGATGTGAACGGTTTGAATAAGGTGGGGTGGAATGACAAGACAGAACTTAAAGCAGATCAGTCCAGGCTCTGGAATGAAGGGATGGGAAAGGCTGGTAGAGACGATCATGATTCCAGAGGAAAGCAGACACAGGAGGCGGTGGGAATGAAGAGAAGCCTGAAACATGCTGGGGGAACATAAACAGGGAAGGGGCACAGGAGAACATGATAAGAGCTAGCCAATGGGAGACTCAGGTGGACAAATGAAGGTCATCTGGGGAAGTCTGCAAAAGCCAGAGCCCAGCAGGTGGAGACCAGCTGGAGGCCATTGCAGACGCAGGGCATGATTCACTCTTCGGGACCAGAGAAGGAGGATCTCCACTGACTTTCCACATGGCATGTGTCTCAACAGCCCTTCTTCCTACTCTTTGTCCTTCCTCCACCAGATCTCTGCTGATAAGAAAACCCTGGGGAGGTTCTGTGGGCAACTGGGTTCTCCATTGGGCAACTCCCCAGAAAAAAAGGAATTCATATCCGAAGGAAACAAGATGTTGCTGACCTTCCACACGGACTTCTCCAATGAGGAGAATGGCACCATCATGTTCTACAAGGGCTTTCTGGCCTACTACCACGCTGTGGGTGAGTGGTCCCCAGGTGCCCTTTTTGGGGCCTCAGTCATACTGAATGGGGACTGGAAAAAGGGAGGCTTGAATCCAAAAAAGCAGGAAGCCTGGTCTTCCTTATTTTTTCCCCTCTAGAGAGCTTTTTCCAGAAGAGGCAGGCCAACCTGGGTTCTGTCCCTGGTAGTGGTTCTCAGAAAGCATTAGAAAGGCCTGGAGGTCCAGGTGGTCAGGAGCTGACCTGGTCTCATGGCCTCTGGTGAGTGACCACTCTGAGACCAACACCACTACAGAAGTCCCAGCAAGCATTTAATCCTTCCTTCCGGAATCTCTTCCAGACCTGGATGAATGTGCTTCCCAGCAAAACACAGTTGAGGAGAATCCCCAGCCCCGGTGCCAACACCTTTGTCACAACTATGTTGGCAGCTACTTCTGCTCCTGCCGTCCAGGCTATGAGCTTCAGAAGGATGGATATTCCTGCCAGGGTGAGGTTGGGTGGTATGGGAGGGAGGCAGAGGCTGAACAAGGGCTTGCTGGGCCAGCCAGAGAATCTCCTGGTGACCCCCTCCTGGCTCTGCTCTCACAGTTGAGTGCAGCAGCGAGCTGTACACTGAGCCATCAGGCTATGTGTCCAGCCTGGAGTACCCCCAGCCCTACCCCCCTGACCTGCGCTGCAACTACAGTATCCGGGTGGAGCGGGGCTACACCATCCACCTCAAGTTCCTAGAGCCTTTTGAAATCGATGACCACCAGCAAGTACACTGCCCCTATGACCAGCTACAGGTACGGCCATACCACCCTCAGAGAGACCCCTCCCTCTCTTTCCCATCCCCACTTGGTTCTTCTCATCCTCTGGCCATTTGGGACAGGAATGTCCAACATCGCACATGGGCTGGGCAAGCTCCTACACAACTGGAAGTGGATCCTGGGAGTCCCTTTTCCCCTCCAAGTGAAACCATACACAAAGCCAGATTACCACCACCACCACCCCCTCTGCCCTGCAGAAAACTGTCTGCACTGGAGAGATGACCCTCCCCCCTCCCCCACCAGATCTATGCCAGTGGGAGGAACATTGGCGAGTTCTGTGGGAAGCAAAGACCCGCTGACTTTGACACCAGCAGCAATTCTGTGGATCTGCTGTTCTTCACAGACGAGTCAGGGGACAGCCGGGGCTGGAAGCTGCACTACACCACTTCAAGTAAGTTTGCCTGAGCACCTCCCTCACTGGCCAGCAATGGGGCTGGATCAGGTAGGGAGAAAGAAGGCAAGTGGCTCTGAAATAACCGTGCCCTCTGGTCTCCACCACAGTCATCAAGTGCCCCCAGCCCAAAACCCTAGACGAGTTCACTATCATCCAGAACCTGCAGTCTCAGTACCAGTTTCGTGACTACTTCATTGTCACCTGCAAACAAGGCTACCAGCTGGTGGAGGTAAGAGCCCAGGGCTAGGGGAGAGAGCTGGCCCAGCATTCCAGGAGCAGTTCAGATGGATAAGGCCATAGCAGATTTAGCCTCAGCCCCAGGTGGGATCTGGAAGGGTCATCTGGTCTACCACTTCTCAAACTTGACCGCACATTGGAAACTCTTAGAGTTTTAAAAATACAGATGTCCACATCCTCTGCTAGAGACTGATTCCATTGATCTGGAGTTAAGACTGGGCATCAGGGTTTCTTAAAGCTACCCAAGTGGTTCTAATATACAATCAAGTTCACAAACTACTGACCCAGTTTAATAAACTCATTGTGGAATTAGGAACTGAAAAGGCAGGAGCAGAAATAGAGTGCAAGGAGTGACTCACTTGACATCACAACGATTTTGTACATCAGGGACCTGGACCAAATCTCCTCAGTCTTGGTCTAGGGCTCTTTTATGAATATGGTGGTCTCACCCTGGTCCCACCATCCTGTCCTTTACAGACTCAGGAAAAAAATGTGGTTTTATCCACTGGCCAATATCATAAAAGCTGGTAAACTAAAGTACTATTTTAAAAACATACAATTGAAGTGATCCCAGACCAGGGACCCAGGACTAGACATCCCATCTTTGTTCAGTAGGTCCACTTGGAATGCCTAATCAGAATCAGAGAAGAGACTTTAGGTATGTCCTTAAGGAGTAGTTCATTCATTCAACAAATATTTCGAGTATTTACTGAGTATCAGGCAGTGTTCTAGATGCCAGAGGACAGTAAAAAGAAACACACATATTCACACAGCCTTCATGGAGCTTACATTTGGTTGTTGCATCAAACCAAATTAGCCAGACAAATTGCTCTTTACTGCAGGATGCCTCCAGCTATGTCGTGGGGACTGGGTCTCCTGGGCCCAGAAGACTGGACATACTCTTTGCTCTGGTTACAACCCTCCCTTTCCTATGCCATGCCCACACTAACCTTGGCATTTATGATTCACATCACAGAATTTAAAGTCATATAGTATCTCACATTATTAATATTTCTCTCAGACACCCTAGTTCTCACACACATTCCCTTGTGAACTTTCCCAGGGCTAAAGCTCTAGGGTGGTTGTTGGTCTTAATAAAATGCATTTATATTGTCCAAACACTTTTCAGTTCCAAAGGTGCTATTTTCCTGCATCATCCCTGCTGCCTGCTCACCTGCAACAGCACTTAGCACATCAGCCTTGCAGGCACCCTGGAAAGTGACTGGGCTGCACCGGTATTTTATAAAAGGCCCTGGCCCTCCAGAAAACTGCAGTCTAGCATTGATGAAGTGATACAGGTGTAGACTGACAGGGAACTCCTCGGGGAAGAGTCTTCCATTTCAATGCAGAAAACACATAGCCAGGCTTGTTATTTTCTTAATTTAAAATTGTGGGGGTCAAAACTAACTTAAAATTGAGGGGAGCAGTGTTGGAAGATGGATGGAAAAAGTAAAGGAATTAAGAAGTACAGAATGGTAATTGCAATACAGTCACAGGGATATGTGCTACACAGGGAGTGTGGCCAATAATACTGTGACAACTGTGTATGGTGCCAGCTCGGTTCTTCAATTACCAGGGGGATCACTTTATAAATTACAGAATTGTCTAACCACTATACTCTATCCCTGAAACTAATATAAAATAATATTGAATATTAACTATAATAGAAAAAAATCTAAAATAAAGTGAGTAAGTAGGTAAAATTGTGGGTTCAGCTAGACCTCAGCAGAAAACAGGCAAGAGTCTAGATAGAGGATTATTGGGTCTGACAGTTAGCCCTGGCTCTGACTTTCTCCTGTGCAACTCAGAGTTTCCACGTGTACCTCTGGTCTGGAAGGTCTGGCTAGGGAGAAAGACAAAGAGCCACAACCACAGGGCTCTGTGCTAAGATCTGAAAGGCTGAGAATTGTCTTTGCACTCCCTGCTGTGTGGAAAGAGCAGGAAGGGAGCTGTAGTGCCTCCTTGTACTAAGGGCACCTCTACCTCTGCTCAAACAGGGAAACCAGGTGCTGCTCTCCTTCACGGCTGTCTGCCAGGACGATGGCACATGGCATCGTGCCATGCCCAGGTGCAAGAGTAAGTCACAATCCAGGATGTGTCTGCCCCTAGGGACCTCCCACCCACTGCAGCCTTGGGGGCCTAAGCTTGAGAAGGGAAGAAGGGGGTCTGGAAGTCAGCCTCTCCCCCCAGAGGCCCTCCCCTTGACTTGTTCTTTGACTTCCATGGCTCATCACAGGAACCAGGCAGCCCTCGTCTCAGCAGGATTGATGGTCTCTACCTAGAACTGAATTTTACTCCATCCAGTTCCCATCCATCGCAAGTGCCCCCCACTGACCATATTTCTCTAAGGTTCTCAGTCTGTTCTGTGGATAGACAACTCGCATTCCCCCCACTGAAGCTCCACCCGTCATTGTAGCTCTCATACGGTCCTGTGTTCTCTCCCAGTCAAGGACTGTGGGCAACCCCCAAAACTGAGAAATGGGGATTTCAATTACACCACAACAAAGGGAGTGAACACCTACCAGGCCCGTATCCAGTACTACTGCCATGAGCCGTATTACAAGATGAAGACCAGGGACGGTAGCAGTGAGTCTGAGCAAGGTAGGAACCCAGGCAAATGGCAGTTTTTCCCTTTCTATCTTCTCAAGACATCTTCTGAGATTTCTTTCAGTAGAATCCCTAGGGAATATACATTAAGGTATCTGCCCAAGACACTAGCTTCAGGGACCTCAAGTACAGTGCCAACAGGCACCTAGTAGGTTGCAGGAAGAAAGCACTTGAGTGACAACGAAAGGCTTGAATCTCATCAGCAGCTCCCTCTCACCACCATTACCACCACCACCACATTCACCCCTCACCACCCTTACCATCCTCTTTACCAACACTACCCACCATCGCCCCACACACACTACCACCTCCACTTCCACCCTCATCCCCACCACCACCATTGTCGCCGCTATCACCACCACAGGCACCACTACCACCACCACCACACCACAAGTATGACCCTCACCACCAACACCACTAATACCGACAACAGAACACCATCACACTATCAACACTGCACAGTCACCGCCATGACTGCCGTCACCAGCACCACCACCACCACTACAGCCATCACTACCCCTGAAGCTCTATCAGAGGGATTTCCTCTGGCATTCTCCCCACATACCTCCTCAGGCTGCTATGTTGTGACATTTTGCATTCGATTTTATTAAAAGGTTCTCAAATTCATCTGTGGGTATCTTTAAAGTTTTCTTTAAATGAAAGAAATCACATACTTTCTGGTTTGAAGCATGCAAAAAAAGCAAAAAAAAATGTATATACGGGTTATATATGGTACCATTTAAGAGCTGGGCTTTGCTGTCAGGCCACTCTTATTTGCATCTTGGTTCTGGAACTTAGAAGTTATGTGACCTTGTGCAAATTATTAAAGCTCAGTTTCCTCATGTATAAAATGAGAGTCATGATGCGTACCTGCAATGTCACTGTGGCACTTAAACGAGATTACGCAGATAAACTGCTTAACAACAAGCATGGCGCACTGTCAACAGTCAGAAATGTAGCTGCCATTGTTATCTACAGTCCCTCTACTAAGATGCCAAGACACCAAGTCACTGATGAGATTTTGATATGCTCATCCGAGTCCTGTGTATTTCATAAGTAAGGATCACATCAAACTTATCGTTAAGTATTCCAATGTTTTCTTGTAACATTAAAACAAAAATATATGTATAAACCCTGCTTACACTTTTGATACTCCATCCTTATATATTTGAACCTTTCCCTTGATTGTTGTCCATGCTGGTTCTGATTCTCCCCTGCCCCTGCCCAACACACTCAGTGCTCACTGACCTCTGCAACCTGGTTTCCCTGCCCACCACCTCCCAACCTGATCATAGCCCCTTTGCCCCTCAGGGATGTATACCTGCACAGCCCAGGGCGTTTGGAAGAATGAACAGGTAGGAGAGAAGATTCCTCGGTGTCTGCCAGGTGAGTGGAAACACCCTACAGCCATCCTTGGTGACCTTTGCAACCCTGTAGGGCACCAGAAAAAGAATGCATGAAGAATGGAAGAAAAGCAATTAGAGAGACACTCCAGCTTGAAGTTGAACATAGACATGAGGAATAAGAGAAAAAGAGAGGAGATGTGCCAGGAGAAAGGGAGAAAGAGAGAGAGATGCAGAGAACTGGATGTAGTCCTGACATTCCACCATTTTCACAGAGCAGACAGGAAATCAAGGAATAAAAACAGCAACAACAATAACAAAAAAAAAAAAAAAACTGGAAGAAATAAACACGGATGAGGGGAACAGGCAATAGGCCAGAGATGGAGCTGTTGGAATGGGAGGAGAAAGAGAAAATGGCCCAGAGCCAATAAAAGGGGATGAAAGGGGAACTGACTGATCACAGAAGAGAACAGGGGTGGGCCTGGAACTGACTTGTCCTTGCCTTTGCTCTCTCTCTCCTCCAGTGTGTGGGAAACCCACCAACCCTGTAGTAGAGAAGCAGCGCATCATTGGAGGGAAAGATGCCGAGATGGGCAACTTCCCCTGGCAGGCATTCAGCATCATCCATGGACGAGGGGGAGGAGCCCTGCTGGGAGACCGCTGGATCCTCACAGCTGCCCACACCCTCTACCCCAAGGAACGCAACGCACAAACCAATGCCAGCATAGATGTGTTCCTGGGCCATGTAAATGTGGAAGAGATCATGAAACTAGGAAACCATCCTATCCGCAGGGTCAGCATCCACCCAAACTACCGCAAGGATGAGGCCCACAATTTTGAGGGGGACATTGCCCTCCTGGAACTGGAAAATAGTGTCACCTTGGGCCCCAACCTCCTCCCTATCTGCCTCCCTGACAATGAGACCTTCTATGATAGGGGCCACATGGGCTATGTCAGTGGCTTTGGGATAACAGAGGAAAAGCTTACTAATAATCTCAGATATGTCCGCCTGCCTGTAGCTGAGCGACGGGCTTGTAAGAGGTGGCTCCAGAGTCAAAAGAGTAATGATGTGTTCTCTGAAAACATGTTCTGCGCTGGGGACCCAACTCTAAGGCAAGATTCCTGTCAGGGGGACAGTGGAGGGGTCTTTGCAGTGAGGGATAGGAATGGCCGCTGGGTAGCAACGGGCATAGTGTCCTGGGGTCTTGGGTGTAGCCAAGGGTATGGCTTCTACACCAAATTACTCAGTTACATAGACTGGATCAAGAAAGAGATGGAGGAGGAGGAGGGCTGAGCCCCAATTCACTACATCAGAATCCAGAGAACAGTGTGTAAAAAAAATTATCTGATTAGTTGTTGATAACCACCAAGAATCTACATTAAAATCATTGATGCAGAAAAACACTGTGTGAAATAAATTCTCTTTTCTATAATCCCACCCACATTCTTTTATCTGAAACAACCCAAAGGTCACCTTTCTTTTCTCCATGGATTGCAAAAGATATATTCCACACTGTCCTCTTCCACTTTTATACCATTGGATAATTGTATAAAGCTCTTTCCAAATAAAATTTTGAGAAATTCCAGTGTGTAAAATGAGTTAAACACAGTAGTTAATCAATAGAAAAATATCTAATAAGGTCACATTTAAAATATTTTACATAGGAAGGCAACGAGAACAATTAAGTTTATGCACATATTTACAATTACAGTTGTAGATCATTTATTTCTATTTTGTTTTGAATGTACAATATGAAGAAAATTCTGATTTTCCCACATACATAGTTGCAAATATAACAGCTTTTTTAACAGCTTGCCTTCCAATTTCTATACATTCCTTAAGAGAGGGGTGGTGTGAAATTTTTGTTTCCGAGTTGAATCATTAACAATATTTCTAAATAACGTATGTTCCTTAAGATATATTTAAAGGTCAGAGACTTCTGGCCAAAATGTGCATGTAGGTAGATATAATTTGTTTCCTCGCACAACCAAAAGGAGGACAACAAATTTAAAAACAAAAAATAACCAGAACTGCCAGAAAATCGAACTGTATGGAAGTCCAACAACCAAGAAATGTTCATTCAGACTGGTAGGAGGGGCAGAGATGGGCAGCTGGGGCAGAGAGGATGCATGGTAAGCCTGCAGCTGGCAGACCTGGGGGTCCCACATTTGCGTGCAGATAAACCGGGAGGAACAACTGGGGAGTGAGAGAGACCCATGCAACCCAGGGTTCCAGAGCAGGAAAAGAAAGCCTCTAAACCTCTACCAGTAAAAACCTATGGGGTACGCAGCAGTGGGAGAAACTGCCAGCCTCACAGGAGAGTTCATCTGAGAGACCCACAGGGTCCTAGGACAGACACAAACCCACCCACCCGGCAATCAGCACCAGAAGGTCCCAATTTGCTTCCGGGTAGCAGGGGAAGCTACTGAAAGCCAACCAAGCACCAAGCGAATGGCATTGTTCCCTCTCTAACCTCTCCCCCACGTACAGCACCACAAGGCAGTGACATGGTTGTCCTGCCCTGGCAAATAGCTAAGGCTCCACCCCTCACAACGTTATAGGCACGCCCAGACAAAAAAATACATATGACCCAAACAAAAGAACAGATCAAAGTTCCAAATAGAACTAAGTGATGAAGAGATAGCCAACCTATCAAATGCAGAGTTCAAAACACTAGTAACCTGGATGCTCACAGAAATAGTTGAGTGTGGTCACAAAATGGAGGAAAAAGTAAAAGCTATGCAAAGTGAAATAAAGAAAAATATACAGAGAACCAACAGAGAAGGGAAGGAAACCGGGACTCGAATCAACGATTTGGAGCAGAAAGAAGAAATAAACATCCCACCAGACCAGAACGAAGAAACAAGAATTCAATAAAATGAGGAGAGGCTTAGGAACCTCCTAAGGTCTCTGGGACAACTTTAAACGCTCCAATATCCAAATCATAGGGGTGCCAGGAGGACAAAAGAAAGAGCAAGAAGCTGAAAACTTATTTGAAAAAGTAATGACAGAGAACTTCCCCAATCTGGCAAAGGAAATAGACTTCCAAAAAGTCCAGGAAGCTCAGAGTCCTAAAGAAGTTGGACCCAAGGAAGCACACACCAAGTCACATTATCATTACATTACCCAAGATTAACGATAAGGGGAGACTCTTAAAAGCAGCAAGAGAAAAGGAGACAGTTACGTACAAAGGAGTTCCCATAAGACTATCAGCTGATTTCTCAAAAGAAACCTTACAGGCAAGAAGGGGCTGGAAAGAAGTCTTCAAAGGCATGAAAGGCAAGGGCCTACATCCAAGATTACTCTATCCAGCAGAGCTATCATTTAGAATGGAAGGGCAGATAAAGTGCTTCCCAGATAAAGTAAAGTTAAAGGAGTTCATCACCAAACCTTTATTATATGAAATGTTAAAGGGACTTAAGAAAAAGAAGATGATCAAAAATATGAATGGTAAAATGACAACATACTCGCAACTGTCAACAACTGAACCTAAAAAGACAAAAACAAAAACAAACTAAGCAAACAACTAGAACAGGAACAGAATCACAGAAATGGAGATCACATGAGGGTTATCAGCAGGAAGGAAGAGGGTAGAAAATGGGGAAAAAGGTACAGGGAATAAGAAGCATAAGTGGTAGGTACAAAAGAGACAGGGGGAGATTAAGAATAGTATCTGAAAGGGAGAAGCCAAAGAACTTACATGTACGACCCATGGACATGAACTAAGGTGGGGAATGCTGATGGGAGGGGGGCTGCAGGGTGGAGGGGAGTAAAAGGGAGGAGAAAAAATGGGACAATTGTAATAGCATAATCAGTAAAATATATATTTTTTAAAAAGATACATTTAGCCCTGGCTAGTGCGGCTCAGTGGATTGAGCACTTCCCAGCGAATCAAAGGGTCACCAGGTCGATTTCACAGTCAGGGCACATGCCTCGGTTGCAGGCCAGGTCCCCAGTAGGGGCATGTGAGAGGCAATCATACATTGATGTTTCTCTCCTTCTCTTTTTCCCTCCCTTCCCCTCTCTCTAAAAACACAAAATAAAATAAAAAATAAAAAAAGATACATTTAAAGGTCAGAGAAAGACCCAAAAATCAGGCTAAGGATTATAAGTTTATAATAGAACACTATCACAATGGTATCACGCAACTGACTCTTCTGGACTTGCCTGAATAATGTTACGGGAGCCAGCGCACACAGGCCTGAATTTAAGAAGCCAGTGCAGCATTAAAACCTTCCCAAGTAACAACGAGTTTTTAAGTCTAAATGCAGGTCCACAATCCCTCAGGGCCAAGTGTCTTTCAATATTCCAGATTTTACAGATTTCAGAAATGTAATATACTATTTATATTATATAATGTCCCCAGCAGGGCCTGGGGCAGTATCCTATAATAAAAGAGATAAATAATTCTTCTGGAAAACATTGGAATATTCACATGTATGAGATAAAGACTCTAAACTGCAACCAGTGGTTCAGGTCAGGTTTTGCCCCTAAATAAATTTTGGTGCCAAACTTATTGAAACACTTCCCGTTTTTAAGAGCACTTTAGATTCCAGGGTTGTGGATTTCGGAAGTGTGGATTTGCATCGGTAGAAATGACAGGAAAAAGTGGTGTGCAATATGTTTGAGGAGCATATACTGATTGCAGGTTTTTTAAAGGTTAAAATGTCTCCAGAACTAGAGCACCTCCAGGACTCATGGATGTGGGAACGGAGTGGGTAGAGGAGGTAGAGGTGGTAAAAACAAAAGCTAAAACTAAAAGATTGAACTATATTATGTCTTATATAATATATAATATATTACATATTAAGGTTCCTGGCAAATTTAAGACTCTAAGAACTTTGTCTGCATTGTGATCATCACAGGTGACCCAGGAGAGTCTAATCACTGCTCTGGCCTTCCTGGTTCCTACTCCCCTCCCCCCAAATCATGTGCATCTCACCCTTCGAGTGCCCTGGAGTAGACAAATAAAGACAAAACCAATGCCCTATGAATAGACAATTAACAGAAAAGAAAATACAAATTGCTTTGGGGCTCATAAGGGAAATATTGAAATTAAGACACCATCTCCTTACCCATATGTAAGATTGGCAAAGATAATACACTATATTGGTAAAGACATAGAGAAAACAGTCATTCATGCAGTCTTTTTGGAATGTAAATTGGTACAAACTCAATAGAGGGCAATTTGGCAACATGTAATCAAAATTACAAATACCTTTGCTTTTGACCCAGCAATTCCACTTTCAGGAGTTTTTCCCATGGATATTCTCACATATAAGATATGTACAAGGATAGTCATCATAGCAATGTTTACAATAGCAAAGTATTAGCCCTGGCTTGTATGGCTCAGTGGATTGAGCACCAGCCTGAGAACCACAAGGTCACAGGTTCAATTCCCAGTCAGGGCACACCCCTACGTTGTGGGCCTGGTCCCCAGTTGGGGGCATGTAAGAGGCAACCAATCAATGAATCCCTCAGATTGATGTTTCTCTTCTTCTCTTTCTCCCTCCCTTCCCCTCTCTCTAAAAATAAATAAATAAAATCTTTTTTTAAAAAGAACAATAGCAAAGTATTAGAATCCTGAATTCTGAAAGGTCTGGTACCAAAGTTTCAAGTAAATTATGGACTATCCAAATAATGGAATACAATGTAGCCAGTCAATCTCCAAGATAAACAAATTTTAAAAATATAAGAAGTAGAACAGTGTGGATTACACATTACCATTTGTATTAAAAAAAAGGAGGAATGAGCATATATTACTTTTATATGCGTAAAACATCACTGGAAGGATATACAAGAAATGAGGGTGGTCTCTGAGGGAGGACAGGAGTGAAAAGAAAAGTTATCACTATATACTCTTTTGATCTTTTGATTTTTGAGCCATGTAGATGTTTTATCTATTCAAAAATAAAGACATGGAGGCCTATTAAACTATTTTTAATTTAAAAGTGTTTTAAAGGAGTAACCTCATTGAGAAGGTTGACATTTAACAAAGATTGGAGGAATTTATATATTCAGAGATCTAAGGAAAAAGCGTTCCAGGAAGCAGGAACAGCAACTGCAAAGGCCCTGAGGCAAGAATTCGCTTGGCCCATTAGGAAACTGCAAAGACAGCCAGTGCAGAGTGAATGAAAGGCTCACTCTGCCTGCTGAATTGAAGCAAGACTACGCATGAAAAAGGGAATCAAGGGAACCAATTAGGAGGCAATTATCGCATGCCAGGCAAGAAGTGATGGTAGCTCAGACCAGGTGGTAGCAGTGTAGGTGAGGCAAAGTGGTCATATTACAGATAAAATTTGAAGGAAGAGCCAGAAGACTTCCAGATGGAGTAAATATTGCAGGGAGAGGGATGAGAAAAAGAGAGACGTTAACTAGATACAGACGATTACAAGAGGAGGAGATCTGATGAAAAACATGAGGAGTTCCATTTTGTCGTGATGAGTTTCAGATGCACATTAGATTAGGACCAAGATGGAGTATCAGGGATCAGATTTACCCTCCATCCTCATGCAAACAAACAACAGCAACAACAAAAACATTAAATATATGACACAACAGTTTTAAAGACATGGGACTTCAGGTAACAAAGGACAATGGTCCCTGAGAGACTAAGGCCCACCACGGTCCCAGCTTACTGCCTTGAGAAGGTTTCCAAGCTGAGGTGCTGAAAGGAGAAACTCAAATAGGGCTCAGTTGACTCTTGGAGTTAAGGAGACAGAGCCAAAAGTGCAGGGACACCAAGGTTCACAGGACAGGGTATCAGAGAGGAGAAAGCCACACTTAGAGAACTCCAGAGATCTGCAGAAGATTCCTAGAAGAACTCACTCAAGTGTGAGGAAATTATTCAAGGGTGAGGAAAAACAGGCTGCATGAGAAGATTAGAGTGAATAGTCCTCAGCGACCACCAGGGCTGGGGCAGTGCCTGATCCTACTAGCCAGACTGGAAAACCTCAGAATTCACGGGGCATTGGGTAAAGGCATGCAGAAGGCATGCAGAAGGGTCTTGCCTCAGTGGTAGGGAATAATTCAACCCAGATTAAATGCTGCTCTGGTCCCATCTAACAATCAAAGTAAGACCCTTAAGGACCAAACTGTTTCCAAGTAACTTAACTGAGTCCCAGAACAACACTCAAGAATATTTATAGAATTACAAAAATATCCAGCACCCAAGAAATAATTTGCAAAGTCTGGCAGCCAATCAAAGAATATGAAGCACACAAAGAAACAGGAAAATATAATCCATAAGGAGGAGAAAAATTCATCAAAACCCAACTGACATGGATGTAAGAATTAGCAGACTGGGACACTAAAACAATTGTTATAGCTATATTCCGTGTGTTCAAAGAGTTGAATAAATGTCTATTAAACACCAAATGAGAAATGCTAAGTAGGTTGTCTGATAAATAAATTTGGAGTTTGGGGAAGAGATCTGAGCTAAAAATGTAAATTTCAGTGTTGTTAGTAGGTATATCAATGGATGTTTAAAGCAACAAACTTAAATGAGGCCACCGAGGAGTGAAGTTGAATAGAAAAAAGGGCCAAGGCCCATGCCCTGACACATGCCAGAATTAAGTCTAGAAAAATAGAAAAAAAGATCAGCAAAGGAGTTTCAGAAATAGTGACTCTTATGAAATGAATGCGTGAGTCCCATTAGAATTTGTACATTGACATCCTAACTCCCAACATGAGGGTATTAGGAGGTGGGGCCTTTGGGAAGTATTTAGGTTTACATGAGGTCATGAGGGGAGAGCCCTCATGATGATATTAGTGCACTGGTAAGGAGAGCAAGACCTCTCCCCACACAAATGCACCAAGGAAAGGCTGGGTGAGCAAACAGTGAGAAGGTTGTCTGCAAGTCGGGAAGAGGGACCCCACAGAGGATCAAATCTGCCAGAACCTTGATCTTAGACTTCTCAGCTTCCTGCACTGTGAGAAATACATGTCTGTTGTTTAAGCCACCCAGTGTATGGTATTTCATTATAGCAGTCAAGCAGACTAAGGCAATGGCCACTTAAGTAGGAGGAAAACCTGGAGAGTTTATCACTTCAGAAGCCAAAGAAAGAAGCTGAATCAAGATAAAAGAGTGATCCATTGATAAGTTTGTCAAAAGGTGCTTGTAAGTCAAGATGAAGACTGAGGATCACTCCTTAGACAAAGCAATGTCAAAGTCATTGGTGATCAAGAAAAGCACAGTTTGATAGAAGGATGGGAGCGAGGCCAGGCTGGAGCTGGAGAGAGAGTAGAAGAAGAGAAACTGAAAACAGAGAGTGTATCAATTATTTGAAAATATGTGTTGCAAAATAGAACAAAGAAATGGGGCAAGCTGTTGAAAAAATTGGAGTCAAGAGAAAAAGTTTTTAACACTAGAAAAATAACATGTTAAATGCTGATTGGAATTATATAACAGAGAAGAAAAATAATGGTGGTGGGTTGAAGTAGAGGAGATGGAATCCAGTTGGAAACTTGAGTAAGTTATCTATGGGAACAGGCAGGCAAGCTGAGGATAAAATGCTGGTATTTTAGTAAGTGTGGTGGTAAAAATATATGGAAGTTCTCTTCTACTTCCTATTTGTTTTGGTAAAATAGAAAATGAGGTCAACAGCTAAGAGCATGGGTGGAGAAGGCTTGAGGGGTTTGAGGAGAGAAAAGAAGGAATTAAATAATCATCAAGGAACGTGGGAGACAGAACGGATGAGGAAATTTTGATTTCCTGAGAGAATTAACTGTCCACTTGAGATTCATGGTCATGAATTAAAAGTGAGATGGTTGTTCTCATTTTTGTGATACAGTCATGTGAGTTTGCATGAAAACCGTGTGGTGCCCTGAATTGTGTGTTTTCTCTCACCACTATCATCTACGCCAACATAGGCATAGAGGAGGCAGGTGTGATTTTGCCAACTGAACATATTGAGATCATAAAAGAGTAAGAGAGTCTAAGAGAGCATCCAAGAGAGTTATTATATGGAATTTAAGCTGGATAAAGAGGAGATCAAGAATGAAAGACATGATGGACAGTAAATATGCCATAGGGTTGATATACTAGAGTTCCTGGTGCCATGGAATGTAGGAAGTGCAGCCCTAAAGGAATTAACCTGGAAAAATAGGAAGTAGTAACAAAAGAAGGAAATGTGTGAAACTCAGGTTATTGGAGAGGTTGTAGTTATTGGTAATGACAAGGTCTATCTAGGCATGACCATGGGAGTGTGGGGCTGAGATGAAGTGGAAACTGAGACAAATGGAAGATTTATGAAACTACAAGGCCAAGGTTTTAGAAAAATTACCAATTTATACATTGAAGTTGCCCAAAATTAAGACAGGGAGAGTGTTAAAATGACAGTGAATCAGGAACCAAGATTATTGAGAAATGGAAGGGATGGGCCAGGTTCCAGGTGATTACCACAAAAATGAGTAGATATGGATGATATAGTCTGATGGCATGAGCTTCAAAACTGAAGGGTTGAGAGAAAAGGGAGGGAATGGTCTGTACATGGCAATAAGGACCAAGGACATCAGTGACACCATGCTAGGCCCGGGGGAATAGAAGCTGTGGAAGAAAAACACAGTCACCAACTGAGAGACCTGCAGTAGTATGCAGTAATTCAGGGAACTGGACCTGGAATCAAACCGACTGGCCACTTTCTACCCACATTATCTTGGCAAGTTACTCAACCTCTCTGAGCTCAGTTTCTTTGTCTATAAAAAAGAGTTAATAGCCCTGGCTGGTGTAGCTCAGTGGATTGAGCATCGACCTGCGAACAAAAGGGTTGCCAGTTCGACTCCCCAGTCAGGGCACATGCCTGGGTTGTGCGCCAGGTCCTCAGTAGGGGGCGTGCAAGGAGCAACCACATTGATGTTTCTTTCCCTCTCTTTCTCCCTCCCTTCCCCTCTGTCTAAAAATAAAATAAATCAAATCTTTTTTAAAGGTGGGGGTAATAGTAGTATCTCATACAATCGCATACAAATATTGAAGAGTCAAATGAGATAATACACGCAATAGGCTTAAGGCAGTGTCAGGCACATTGTAAGCTACACTGAGGAGATGTCCTTCTGGTCTTTACTGCCTTAACAGCCACAATCAGAGGGCAGAATCATACTTTGTGACTGTGATCTTAGAATCACATATTTTTATCCTCACCCAATGACGTTTATTGATTGTAGAAAGAGGGAAAGGGTGAGAGAGACAGAGGAAGAAACGTCCACGTGAGAGAAACATTGATTGGTTTCCTGCCACAAGCACCCCTACGGGGGATCAAACCCTGCAACCTAGGTATGCACCCTGACCGGGGATGGAGCCTGTAAACTTTTGGTGCACAGAACGACATTCTCACCAACTGAGCCACCCGGCCAGGGCAGGATCACACTTTTTACCCCTTTTTCCTCCCAACACAACTTCAGTCAGTCTGATATAATGCAACAAACATTACTACTGTCATTGAAAGTATAGGAACAAAAATATGGTACGATTTCCTGGGTCCCAAGACAAATTTAAGCCTCTCATTCTCAAGTAACTCCTCCTTTTTTTCTGGCTGGCGATTGAAATATTAACAAGGAGCGGCACTCCTTCAGCCTTTAGATATAGGTCAGCCCGATGAATTGTCTTATATCTATTCACACCAAAGGACAAAAGACGATAATGAGGACAGCACAGAATGCCAAAAGGAAAATGAGCAGCCGAGAACCAGGAAAGAAAGTTAAAAGGGGCTCAGGGCCACCTAAAACAAATTTAGACAACTTCCTAAATCGCTGGGGGGAAAAACTCTACATAAAATTGTGTCACAAGTAATGACTCCCCCCTTCACCCCCCAGAGCAATATAGAGTTAACCTAGGTCCAACTCAGGCAATTAATGTTTTCCAAAATCTCTCTCACAGAATCTCCATCCACCTCTTGGGTTTAGCCCTTCCCCATACTTACCATTTCTGCTTGGTTCCATGAGAAAACCACATTCTCTACTTTGGGGATTCTTTGGGACACTGGCCTCGTATGGTCCCAAGATTCTGTTTTTCTTTTGTCCTGAGTTCCCCGCCCTCCCTGCCCCCACTATGTACTCAGGCACTTTTTAGCTTTTGTCCCCAGCTTCTGTGAATTTTCATTTTCTTTTTTTTTTTCCTGTTGGAAACCTTAGGTTCTTCTTGCTTCCTGTCCAAGAAAGATCAAGAAACATTTTCAATTTATCTATGAATAGATGAATACCCAGAAAAAACTGAGGATCTTATGCCAAAAATATTTCAGTCAGTCTCAAGCATCAAAGACAAAAAGAAATAATTTGTTTCCACACTAAACATGAAGGGAGACAGAGATTGAAACCAGTCTACTTGGAGGTCAGAGAGAACACAGTATTTAAAATTAAAACTAGTGCCTTACTACTAGTTGCTGCTATTCTATGTTTTTTGTATTCTCCTATAATAAAACAAGAGATTTGTAAAACAGAATCTGCACCCCAAGGAAACAAGACCAATTAGGGGACTGTCTCTTTAAATTTATAGTCTCCACTTTGGGGGTTTCCCAGCTGTGGTTCCTGTTGCCATAACTTCATCTGTCTCCCATCATCTATCTAGTTGACCCCTTTCTCTGGCTGAAGGGGGTACACCCAAAATCCAATTCCCTTGACCTCTTAACATAAGTGAGGAAAGTCTGGATCTTTCAAAAGTGTCTTTTTAACACTGTAAGAAAAAAGGAAAAAAGTGTTATTGTCAAGGGGTAGCATGAGGAGATTTTTGAGGTGATAAACAGTATTGTATTTTGGTTGCAGTAGTGGTTACATGAATCTCCACATATGATAAAATGACACAAAACTATACATACACATTGTACCAACATAAGTTTTCTGGTTTTCATATTATACTATAGTTACATAGGCTGTAACCACTACAGAAAACTGATGAAGTGTACACAGGCCTTCTCTGTATTATTTTTGCAACTTCCTGTGAATCTTTATTTCAAAAGGAAAAGATTTTTTCTATTTTTATTTATTGATTTTAGAGAGAGAGAGAAATGGAGAGAGAGAAAAATGTTGATTGTTGTTCTATCCATTAATGCACTCACTTGTTGCTTCTCGTATGTGGCCTGACTGGGGATTGAACAGGCAACCTGCAAACCTGGCATATCAGGATGATGCTCTAACCAACTGAGCTACCCGGTCAGGGCCAAGAAAAATATATTTTTAACCATCATTTAAGAAATAATGGTAGAGTCTGTGGATTTGATCAAGATTAAGTAGTTTTTTTAAATAATATTAGTCTTTTTTTTTCTTTTTAAGATTCATTTATTTATTTATTTTTAGAGAAGGGAAAGGAGAGAGAGACAGAGGGAGAGAAACAATGTGTGGCTGCCTCTCACATGCCGCCCACCTAGGACCCGGCCAGCAACCCCCATCATGAACCCCGACCAAAACTAAACTGGTGACCCCCTGGCCCACAGGCCAGCATCAGTCCACTGAGACACACCAGCCAGGGCTAAATGGTTTGGTTTTTTTTACATCACTTTCAACAACAGATCATCCAGACAGAAAATCAATAAGGAAACATTGGCCTTCAATGACATGTTAAATCAGACGGCCTTAGCAGACACATACAAAATATTCCATCCAAAAGCAGATGAATACACATTCTTCTCAAGCACACATGGAATATTCGCCAATGGATCATATGTTAGGTAACAAAAGAAGTCTTAATAAATTTAAGAAGATTGAAATCATATTAAGTATCTTGTCCAACCACAATGGCATGAATTTAAAAATCAATTATAAGAAAAAGAACTAGAAAATTCACAAATATGTAGAGGTTAAACACCATCCTCTCGAAGAATCAATGGGATAAAAAAAGAAATAAAAAGAGAAATCAAAAAATATCTTGATACAAATGAAAACGGAGACACAACATGCTGAAATTTATGGGATGCAACAGAAGCAGTTCTTCTAAGAGGGAAGTTTATAGTGATCAGTGCACACATTAAGAAACAAGAAAAATCTCAAATAAACAACCTAACTTTACACCTTAAGGAACTAGAAAAGGAAGAATAAACTAAGCCTAAAGTTAGTAAAAAGAAGGAAATAAAGATTGGAGAGAAATAAATAAAATAAAGACTAAAAATACAATGGAAAAGATCAATGAAACTAAGACTTGGTTTTGGGGGTGGGGGGTAGAACTTAACAAAATAAACAAATCTTTTTTATCAATAAAAAAGAGAGAGCCCTGGCTGGTGTAGCTCAGTGGACTAAGTGTCAATGTGCAAACCAAAGGGTCGCCGGTTCAATTCCCCAGTCAGGGCACATGCCTGGGTTGTGGGCCAGGTCCCCTGTAGGAGGCAGGCAAGGGGCACCCACACATTGATGTTTCTCTCCCTCTCTTTCTCCCTCCCTTCCCCTCTGCCTAAAAATAAAATAAATAAAATATTTTTAAATAAATAAATATTTTTTTTAAAAACTCAAATAAAATTATAAAGAGGAGACATTACAACTAATACCACACAAATACAAAGGATCATAAGACTATGAATGATTATATGCCAACAAAATGGACAACCTAAAAAGAAATACATTTCTGCAAATATACAACCTCCTAAAACTGAATCATGAAGAAATAGGAAATCTAAACAGACCAATTACTGCACAGAGATTGAATCAGTAATCAAAAACCTCCCAACAAACAAAAGTCCAGGGCCAGATGTCTTCACTGGTGAATTCTATCAAACATTTAAAGAAGATTAATACCAATCCTTCTCAAACTCTCCCAAAAATAGAAGAAGAGGAAACACTTCCAAACTCATTTTAAAAGACCAGAATTACCTTACTATCAAGGCCAGATGAGAACACTACAACAACAAAAAATACAGGTTGATATCCCCGATGACTATAGATGCAAAAGTCCTCAATATAATATTAGTAAACCATATTCAACAGTATATTAAAAGGATTATACACCATGGTCAAGTGGGATTAATTCCAGGGATGCAAGGATGGTTCAGTATCCATACATCAATCCATGTGATAAATTACATTAACACAATGAAGAATAAAAATTATATGATCATCTCAATAGATGCAGAAAAAGCATTTGACAAACTCAACATCCTTTCGTAATGAAAACTCTCAAACTGGATATAGAGGGTACATACCTCAACATAGCAAAGGTCATATATGACAGCTCCACATCTAACATTATATTAAACGGTGAAAAGCCGAAGTTTTTTCTGCTAAGATCAGGAGCAAGACAAAGATGCTGCTCCCGTAAATCTATTTCAACATAGTACCTGAAGTTCCTATGAAGAGAAATTAAAAAGCAAAAAGAAAAAAGCATCCATATCAGAAAAGAAGTAGTAAAATTGTCTCTATTTGCAGATGACATGATATTATACATACAAAACCCTAAAAATGCCACCAAAAAATTATGTGAAGTTTCAGGATATAAAGCCAAAATACAAAATCAGTTGTGTTTCTATGCAATAACAACAAACTATCAGAAAAATAAATTAAGAAAACAATTTCATTTTAATAGCATCAAAAAGAATAAAATACTTAGGAATAAATTTAACCGAGGTAAAAGATCTATACACTAAAAACTATAAAACACTGATGAGAGAAACTGAAGAAGACATATTAATAGAAGGGTATTCCATGCTCATGGATTGAAAGGATTAATATTGTTGAAATGTCTATAATACCCAAAACTATCTGTAGAGTCAGTGCAAACCCAATCAAATTTACAATGACATTTTTCACAAAAATATAAAAACACTACTAAAATTTGTATAGAATCAAAGAAGACCCTGAATAGACAAAGCAATCTTGAAAAAGAAGAACAAAGCTGAAGGCATTATACTTCCTGGTTTCAAACTACATTACAAAGCTATAGTAATCAAAACAATATGGTACTGGCATAAAAACAGACACATAGATCAATGAAACACAATATATAGACCAGAAATAAACCCACCCATATATGGTCAATTAATTTTTGAGAAAGGAGCCAAAAATATACAATGGGGAAAGGATAACCTTGCAATAGATGGTGTTGGAAAACCTGGATTACCACATACAAAAGAATTAAACTAGACCCTATCTTAGATCATACATAAAAATCAACTTTAAAAAAGTATTTAATCCTAAAAACTTGAATGTAAGACCTGGAACCACAAAAACTTCTAGAAGAAAACATAGGGGGTAAGGTCCCTACACTGGTCTTGGCAATATTTTTTCTTAATTTGACACCAAAAGCAAAAGCAACAAAAGCAAAACTAAACATGTGGGACTACAGCAAACTAAAAAGCTTCTGATCATCAGGGAAACCATCAAGAAAATGAAAAGGTAGCATGCCAGATGAGAGAAAATGTTTGAAAACCACATATTTGATAAGGGGTTAATATTTAAAATATATACGGAATTCATACAACTCAGTAGTGCAAAATGAAATAACCCAATTTAAAAATGGGCAAAGAACCTAAATGGACATTTTTCTTTCCAAAAAAGACATACGAATTGCCAACAGGTGCATGAAAAGGTGTTCAGTATTACTAATCATCAAGTATATGCCAATTCAAACCCAGTGAAATGTTACCTCGCCTCTGTTAGGATGACTATTATCAAAAAAACAAGCGATAACAAATGCTGGCAAGGGTGTGGAGCAAAAGGAACCCTTGTACACTGTCATTGGCAATGTGCCCTGGTACAGCCACTATGGAAACCAGTGTGGAGGTCTCTCAAAAAATTAAAACTAGAACTCACTGTATGACCCAGCAATCCCACTTCTGGGTGTATATCCAAAGGCAATGAAACCATTATCTCAAAGAGCTACGTGAACTCCCATGTTCATTGCAGCATTAGTCACAATAGCCAAGGTAGGGAAGCAACCTAAACGTCCATCAACGGATGAGTACATCAAGAAAATATCATACACACACAAACACACATGCAAAATGTGGAATATTATTCAGCCTTTAGAAAAGGAGGAAATCTTGTCATTTGTGACAACATGAATGAATCTGGAAGGCATGGTCCTAAGTGAAATAAGCCAGTCAGAGAAAGGAAAATACTGCATGATATCACATACATGTGGTGTTTTGTGGTGGCGGGGGGGAAGGGGGGTTAAGTCAAACTCATAAAAACAGAGACTAGAAAAGTGGTTACCAGGTGTGGGGAGGTGGGGAAATAGGGAGAGGTTGGTAACAGGGTAACAACTTTTCATTATAAGATAAGTAAGGCCTAAGGATATAATGTACAGCATAGCGACTATAGGTGATAATACTATATTGTTTAATTAAAATTTGCTAAGAGAGCAGAACTTAAATGTTCTCACCCCAGAAAAGAATTTTTAAGGGTTAATATGTCAGGTGATGGGTATGTTAACTAACCTGATGAAAGGGATTCTTTCACAATGCATATGCATATCAAATTATCACATTGTATACATTAAATATCTTACAATTTTATTTGCCAATTATACCTCAATAAAGCTAAAAAATAGCTTTTTCATATTTTTAATTTTAAGAGGACAGATATGCAGTAAGTATAAAGTCACATTTCCACAGAATATATTTCTGATTCTAGGAATCACAATAAAAAGCAACTTAGCCCTGGTTGGTGTGGCTCAGTGGATTGAGAGCCTGCCTGAGAGCAGAAAGGTCACCGGTTCAATTCCCAGTCAGGGCAAATGCCTGGATTGAGGGATCCATCTCTTGCACATTGATGTTTCTCTCCCTCTCTTTCTCCCCCACTTCACTTCTCTCTAAAAATAAATAAATAAAATCTTAAATTTAAAAAGCAGCTTTTGAGAGTCCCCAAATTCTCTAGCCCCTTCTAAACTAGTCCACTTTTAACTGGGTTCCTTCCTATCAAGTTCTCTTGACCTCTGGGCACCTTCTTTTCTCCCTGGCATGAAGAGCACATCTACCAGTCCATTTTCTTCTGACCAAAGAAATGTGACAATTCACCTACTTTAAAAAGTTAAGTCCCAAGTGATTTGCAAGGCAGTGTTATTGATATGCTTTAAGCCACAATGAGTGATTTTCTAGGCCTTGGTGATGTCCTTCCCAGCTCTGAAGTCTTTGAGGATGATTCATTTAGAACACTTCCTTGCCATTCACCCAGGGAAATGATCTCGGGGTGGAGTTAACCATGTGAAAACCACAGCCATCCCACTGTGCGAGGCAGCTATAATGAGGGAACTTGGCAAGAGCAGAACGCAAACAGACTGAAGATTTCCTTTGGCAGGAGTGGACTTCTTTTTTCTGTTACTTGTCAGATTCTATTACCCAGTAATAAAAAAGAACGAAATTTTCTACATCATGCACATGTTTCTTAATCTTAACATTTTTCCAATTCTTTTTTTCTCTAGAAGAATCTCTCTCCACCCACCCAAAACACTGTAGTCCAGGCTACAATGTCAATTCCATTGCACATGTAATGACAGGGAGGTGGGGGAAGGGCATTCAAGTTATACATTTTAAGAAACAATGTAAATGGCTTTGTGCTGCTTGGTTGACTTGACACAATCTTTCCAAAGGTTCCCCGTTGTAATTCCCCCTTGGTTCTTCAGACCCTTTAGTTTGAGTTCTAATTACTTCATCGCGTGTTTACCTCTAGTCTAAGGTCCACTATTGAATTTAGCCCTTTTGGTCTATGGAAGATCAAAGTCATTTTTTGATGGGCACCACCCCTTTTGGCTTCCGGTAATGACTGCTCTCCTGAAAGCCATGTGTCACATAAAACAAACCAGAGTCTTCCAGAATTCCTACTCTTAGTCTACAGCTTTCATAAGACACCCTGTTAGGGGCAACTGCCACCCTAAAACAGCTCTCTTATCCTCAGTTTAAAAATTACTAGTCTCGCCCTGTCTGGTGTGGCTCACTAGGTTGGAGCATCGTCCTGTTACCGAAAGGTTGCAGGTTTGATTCCTGGTCAGGGCACACACCTAGGTTGAAGATTCCATCCCTGATTCAGGAGCCTATGATCTCCTGTCTAGGCACATATGGGAAGCAACTCAGTGATGTTTCTCTCTGACATGGATGTCTCTCTCCCTTCCTCCCTCCATTCCTCTCTCTAAAACCAATGAAAAAAATGTTCTCGGGTGAGAATTAAAAAAAAACAAAACTAGCCCCAGTTGGTGTAGTTCAGTGGATTGAGCGTCGCTCTGTGAACCAAAGGGTCGCCAGTTTGATTCCCCAGTGAGGGCACATGACCGGGTTGAGGTCCAAGTCCCCATTAGGGGGCACGCAAGAGGCAACCACACATTGATGTTTCTCTCCCTCTCTTTCTCCCTCCCTTCCCCTCTGGCTAAAATAAAATAAATAAAACCTTTAAAAAAAAAACTAGTCTCTATTGTGTGGTTATTTTTCATCACTAATCACTTTGGGGGCAGAAGGAGTTTTGTGGAACTTTTTTTCCCATTCCCTTAAAAAAAAATAGAAGGGAAGGCCTTTGTGTTTATCTTAATGGGGACTTTGCTTAACCTCTTGGTGCAGAGTTCAGGCCAGAGATGACATTGTTGCTTGACAGACCAACTGACCAAAACTGCCAGGAAAGCAAATAAGAGCATGTTTAATTTCTTTTTTTTTTCTTTTTCTAATTTTTTTTATTAATTTCTTTTTTTTAAGATTTTATTTATTTTATTTTTAGACAGAGGGGAAGGGAAGGAGAAAGAGGGGGAGAGAAACATCAATGTGTGGCTGCCTCACGCATACCCCCTACTAGGGACCTGGACCACAACCCAGGCATGTGCCCTTAGTGGGGAATCAAGCCAATGACCCTTTGGTTCACAGGCCAATACTCAATCATTTATTTATTTATTTATTTATGGGATATTTATTAATTTCTTTAGAGAGAGAGAGTAACATCAGTTTGTTGTTCCACCCATTTATACATTCATTGGTTGATTCTCGTACGTGCCCCAACTGAGGATCAAACCCACAACCTTGGTGTATGGGGACAATGCTCTAAACAACTGTACAACCCAGCCAGGGCCTCTTTTTCCTTTTTATTAAGTCATAATATTGTATTATACAAATTAGTACTAAAGGAAAATTAATTTTCAGAAGGCATGTTGAAACAATTTATACCTCAAATTTCTATATTTAAATAGCCAATTCTAACTGTTGTTATATGAACTTCTCAATGAGGTCAAGTATGTTTAATGAGTTACGGGAAAAAAAATATAGTACCTTGCGTTGGTGATATTCATGCTAATCCACAATATTTACTAAATTTCCATTGGAAGAGAAAAGCTGAATTCCCCCTTTTCATGACAATTAAATATTAGTTGTTAGAAATTATATATATATATTGGCTGCTAAATGCCTGAATTTCCATGATACAACACACTCTCACACTCTCCCCCCTCATCACACTCTCTTGCTATAGTGCTGAGGTCTTGATGTGGAATAAGATAAGTCAGTCAGAACTGGGTTATAAACCTGCTTTATTACAAGTAGATAGTAGACACTGAGAATGATAAAGTAAGTGGAATGTTGAATAGATAAAGGGGAAACAAAAAAATCAAGGGTGTGCCCCACAATAAGTTTCAGAGTCAGATCTGTGACACCAGACAATCGTCAGGAAAGGCGACTCCCTGTGAAACTGTGCAAGACAACAGTACCCTTCCCATGTTTTTAGCCTCTGATTTAGACCACACTGATCAACACAATGTCATCATCAAACACTACCTCCAGACATGTATCCCAACACCCAAGTAGTTTTTAGCTCATACTCTTATGTCTTCTCTCAGTCATGGTGAAATAATGAGAATATTGTGAGGAACAGAAAGCAACAGATTGGCCCTAGCCCTTGGAGAGGCCCGTGGAATATGTGTGGACTAGTCCACACTTGGGGTACTATTTTCCTGCATAGTCTTCACTATCCAGTCAATGTAGTTCTTCACTCGTGTGTAAATCCCATAGGTCCCACATTCGGGGCCCCAGGACACCAAGCCAGCTACATAGTATTTGGTAGGCTCTTCATTGGGGATTGGTATAGCAAAGGCTCCACCGCTGTCTCCATCACAGCTATCAACACCTTTGTCTTCTCCGGCACAGATCATGTTATCAGTGAAAACATAGCTACTTATAACCACATTTGGATTTTTTGGCTTCACCTGCTGGCACTTTTGTAAAGGAGCAATGGGTATCATGGCCCCTCTGAGCGCTAAAACATGATCTTTTTCCTCTGTTTTGCCCCAGCCTGAGATCAGTCCCAGGACTCTGTCTGATGGGCTGTATTTCGAGGAGTTGCCTGGCAGGCAGATGACGGAGACTTTGGGTCCCATTTTCACTGGGTCTCTAAGCCGTATCAATGCAATGTCATTGTCAAAATTCTTTCGTGTCTCTGGGTTCTCCAGGAATTCCCAACCTGGATGAATAATCACACGCTCAGCAGTCAGCATCTGGGCATTTTTCAGGTGTTGGCTGCCCAGGAGGGTGGATCCAACATACATTGTTGGGTTTCTCTCTTTCTCCACGACATGGGCAGCTGTCAGCACCCAGTACTCATCAATGAGGGCCCCACCAGCCCGTGGGTTTGAAAAGTAGACTTGCCAGGGGAAACTTTCGATGTCTGCACGATCTCCTCCAAATATCCTCTGCTTTAATTTAAAGGCCTTACTGGGGATGCCACAGACTAAGAAGGAACAAGAACAAGGTGGGCAGGGAGCAGGAAACACATTGCTAGTCTCCTACAAGTCCTCCAACCACTCAAAAACCTTTCAGGCTTCAGAGTTCTCTAGCACAATGTAGCCAACCCTGTTTTCGGTCAACCACCTCAATACCCGACTCATTCTGAACATACCTAAAGGCCTAAACATCCCATGGTGCCAATTTCACAAGCAGGCTGTGGGACAGACTGGTTAAACCGAGGCAGTATGTGACCTACTGCTTCTTCACACTGTGGACAGCTTGACTCACGGACCCGTAGACTTCACCCCAGGCTCAGCAGGGAGAGCCCATCTGGGGCCCAGGCTGCGAAACTTTTTCCTCACACAGATAGTGAGGGAGGCAAGCATTTTACCTTCACCTGATGCCCAAATCAAATGCTTATCACCTTCTTTGCTGAAGTCCTAATTACAACGGAGTCCCTCCTAGTGATCTATGGAAGGGTTCTCTTCTTTCGTCTCATTCCCCATTGACTGCTTCTAGGCTTGATAAGTTTGCCTTTATCCAGTATAACTAAAAATGAATTTCATTTCAGATAAAGTTGGCTCACCTAAATCCCTCACTAGTCAGCCCGAATGGACTCTGAGTTGAGCACAACAGTCTTTGGACTCAGGCCTGAGTTCAAAGCCTACTCTGGCTCCTTACTAACTTTGTGAGCTCACACTTAATTCACTCATCTGTAAAATGGGACTGATAATCCCCACCTCAGGATTGTTGCAAGGGCTTAAATGAGATAATAAATGCAATCAATTAGTCCGTAGTTCTCGGTCACACTGTTGTGACTACCAGTATCATTATCATCGTGGCTTTGCCTGAGACCCTTAGCTCTCAGCTCGGATCTGTCTGCAACCCCTCATTTATTTTGTTATCTCCACCTCAATGAGCTAGGCTCTGGAAGGCCCAGGTTGTTAACTCTTTTCCCAAGAGGATTATAGCTACTTTCAGAAGGTGACCCCACTTACTTGCACCTGGGAATATGGTTTCTACCCAAGCCTGAGCCCCGATTACCTGGAACACATTTTGGCAGCTCTGTGCCCAGCACCTCATTAACCCAGCTCCCATTTCCAGCGCAGTAATACTCCCCTGGAACAGCACAAGGGACACAGGACACACTCACCACCACATCTTCTATCTTCAATCCCCCTCCCTTCCATTCAGAGCCTTAGCTCCTCTGGGATTTAGAAGGATATTACATCAAATAATTAGAAAAGAGTCTTGAGAACAACTTCCACACAATTTCTCTGGCCTCTCTCCTGCCTAGGAAGGGAAAGAAACAGTCTCCAAAGCAGAAGGAAGAGGGTAACGGCAGAGATTGGGCAAGTGCTTCAAGAGGAGTAAGAAAATTAATTAATTAATTAACTAAAATTACATTAAAAGCAATGAAGGGGGATTTACTGTCTCATCCAGTATTTCCTCGAGCACTACCAAAGCCTTTCCATCAAGAAAGACAGTCATCATAGCATGGTGACTTGAAGCTGGAAGCATTACCTCTGTGGGCTCTGCATTAAACACTTGGTCAAACGCTGGGTAACCGCATGAAATGGATACTGTAGGGGGAATTCCTGCCACAGGTGTGAAGCTGAGCTAGGTGACCTCTATGATTCACTATGAATGATTCTATGGAATCTACTCTGCCCATGTGAAAACTGTATCTTCAGAATAAACCAAGAGGATGAACAGAATCCACCTCATCTCTTTCATTTCACTCCAAACTCTCTCCAACCCAGAAAGATTGTGCTATTTACCCTCCAATGCTCTCGCCCTTTCTCTTTTTTTCTCTTGTCAAAGAAACCTACCACTTTCTTCATCTTGCATGTAATAATATGGCTCATCACAAGTGTAGCGAATGACAGCACCAAATGAAGTATCTTCTGGTTCTTTGACTTTACCATTCTGAATGGGTTCGGGAGAGCCACAGTCCACAGCTACAAGAGGAAGGCAAGAGAGGGATGGTCAGGATAGCCACTTCTTCTCAGGAAGTCATTGGTCATTAGACCAGTCCCATCCTCCCAGCCATGTCCCTCGTTCCTCCCCCACTCCCACATTCATAAGCACACCTGGGATGATTCTCCACACCAGTCTCTCTGTAGCCATGCTCTTCAATTGGCATCACTCAATTCCCCAGCCCACTGACTCCTGCCAATTAAGATAGCCCCTTGAAAGCTACAGGGAGGAACCTGGCTCTCAGTGGTTGAGGGAAGCCCCTACAGAAGCCGGGAATAGACCTATATGACGCCATTAACTCTACCGATCCCACAGGCTCTTTTTTTTTTTTTTAAAGAAACATGCCAAGCTGGTCTGGGACCAGATCAGGGCTGGGACTTCACAACTGGCTTTCCTTCAAAAACCCAACTCACTCTCACAAACCTAAAAGCAAATCATACATTTGAATATTGATCTTTCAATTCCCCTAGAGATGAAAAAAAAAAGTCTCATTTTAAAAAGATACATACGTTCACAAACCAGTTTGGAATGACTCCACTTTCCATTGCTTTGACAAGTAGAATAGAAATATGTCAAGCCAACACTTCCCTAGAGAATGATAGATGTCACCATTAATTTATAAGGAGGTATATGGAGAATTAAAATAAAAAAATGTAATCAATCTCTGGCCATGAGTCAAGGAGGAATCCTCACCACACAAACCTTGGAGACACCTTAGCAGAATGACCCAAAGTACCCAGAGTTGGGGCTAAAAGAAAAGTTTGCCACAGCATATCAGCTTCCCTTCCTCAGGAAGACTATGGGCACAGAGAGAATGCCAAGCTGGTCAAGGAGCTCCCCAACTCACAAGGAATGACTAAGGTTCCTGAGCTGCTCTGTTTATGGAGAAAGCGTTACACCTTTTGCTTAAACAAGAACATTCAGCAAACGATAGGCCAATTCCGGTATGCTCATCCTCACCTAGGGACTAGGGAGAAGCCCCTAACAGTACTCTACCTGTACAACTTCGAACCCTTCCTGACAGGTTATCTTCACCACATCTTTGTACACGTATTTTTCTTTCTCAGGCTCCCAAACAGAATTGGCAGTGATTTCTTTAGGACAGGGGATTGCTTGGAAAAGACAGAAAAAAAATTAACCAAACAGTTGGATAATCTCTGTTCTATTTACACCATTCTTACACTTTATAAAATCATTCAGTCATTCTCAGTCTGATTCCTAACATTCCAATATGGGAATGTCTAAAATAATATGGCATTACTAACTAACCATCCCCAAGCTGTCCACACTCATAGGTCCAGTTGAAGAATTCCTAGATGTTGAGGCATTTCGAGTAACCACTGACAGGTTTAAATCTTGCTGAGGAAGGGGAGTAATCAGGGCACCCCTCCACACAACAAGCTCCCTGTTTTGACTTTACCTCATCCAGGGACTTGGTTACAACCAACCAAAGAACAACTTTTAGATTACTTACGATCTCCATGATAACGAAGTTTCCAGCCCTTTTTTTGGCCTGTTTGGTCTGTTTGGAAGATGATATCAAGAACATTACTGTTGGTTTCAATATTTAGTGGACCAGGGAATCCATTTCCACAGTAAGGACCAAATTGCTGGTCTCTTGTAACAAACTGAAAGGACACAAATTGATGAAATCAGAAGAGAGAAAGGTCTAAAAGAGGGAAAATGGAAAGAATAAAAGAGAGGTAAATAAAAATAATATGACATAAAACAAAAAGGGAGGGAAAAGAAAGGGCAGAAAGAAAGATAATTTGTCTTCAAGGAGAAATCTCCCTGTGTCAGGAGGAAAATTAATCATCCATCACGCACAACTAAGCTGTCGGCACAGCTGCCCTCTGAATGAGCTGGTTCCACATCAAAATCTTCTCTCCGCACAGTCACCACCACTTGGAAACCCTCCTCCAGCAGAATCTGATATTCGCACCTCGAGTTCTCTGGGTATGGATTTGGATAATTGGGGCTTGTGATCTCCCCAATCAGCTCAGTGAATACATCCCCACTGCAATTGACTACGAGAGAAAAAGAGAAAGGGGGAATCAGATATAGGCTCAAGCAAAAACGTTTCTGTCCTATCCTATGACTCCTCTTATGAACTGACAGTCCCTGACTGGAGCCCATGTATAGCAATTACATGCCCGATACGTACTAGCAGAGCTACCAAGTGCCTATGGGGTTTCCATGACATTGCTTATGACGGAGCCTTTCACAGTTATGAACGGTCCCAGGTAGATTCTGCACAGCCATCTGTCTCTCCTCTCCAATTAATTGACTTGACTCTGTAACCTTGCCTTCCTCCACTTATGTGGCTCCCCCTCGGGTAACTAAGAACAGATGCCAAATCAAGGCTGGGGCTAATCCAGACCCTAAAGGTAGATAAAGCCTTTACTGAAGCCTCAAGTCATTCCAAGTCCTAGGGACCGTGCAGCCCTCTCAGTGCCAAACTCACCGCCACAGTTCTTCATATCATCATGGAGGAAGTATTCTGGGGGACAGGAGCAGAAGTAACCACCAATGAAGTTGTTGCAGAAGTGGCTACAAGGGACATCTGCAAAGTCTGTGCACTCATTTACATCTACAAAAGTAGAGAAAGACTGAGGTCAAGGACAAAGACCTAGAAGGAAGAATGAGGTTAAACCCAAAACTACGAAGGCAAGAAAAAGTAAGAAAGGCCTGTTGCTTGAAGACCTTCATTTCAGGATGGTATTATTCTCTATTGCTCTCCTGAAATGCAATTCCAGAGTTTTATCTTACCATTGCACAGCTATAAGGGAGCTCTCCCTGCCAGAGGCCTTTGACCTTTCTCACAAACAGAGCATTTCAGCTCCAAAGAAAACACTCTGCAAGCTAAACATGATGATATGTCTTCTGCAGGGAGGAACGATTAGAACATTTATTACTCTGTATGATGTTGGCATTTCTGCCAAATCTATAGGTTGGCTTTATGAGATGTTCTAACTTTATTTTAGGTATAGAAGCACACCAAATTTGAAGGTTTGTTTGCCATATATTGAATAGGTTTGAATACTGTACATTCCTTGTGTGAGTCTGGGCAAGTTATTTAACTTTTCTAGTCTTCATTTTCCTTATCTTTAAATGAAGATAATAATACCTGCCTTGAAGAGTTGAGGCGAAGATTAAATTAATATATGTAAAATTCCTAATACAGTGCCCACTTCATAATGGCTCTCAATAAATTACTGTTTATTATCTGTTCTTAACATTATATCATCACCACTAAGACATGATCATGTATTTGAATTTCATAACGGCACCTCGTAGAGGGATTCAAGTCAAGTCTGTACTTCATAAGAGTTATAAACAGAACCTGTATTCACAGCATTGCTCAGTGTCTATCCTGCTTCTAATCTTTTAGCTGGATCAATGAGTCAATAGAGAAAGGTGGGCCTTACCTACGGCAATGTAGTATGCAGCAAACCCAGTGAAACGCTCTTCATTGGAGAAGTCTGACTTAAAAATCACCTGGAGTTTATTGTTTGGGACTTGGAACTCTTCCACAATTGGGGAACTGGGATCCTTGCTGGTCCTCTTGCCACAGATTTTCCCTTCTTCAATGCCTCCTGACATCACCTATGAGAAGCATCAAGAAGAAGCTAGGAAAGGGTAATGTTTTGATACAGAGGTGATAGAAAAGGGGACAAAGAGAGTAGAACACTACACCTTAGGACTATTTGACCCTGGTTCACTGTATGCCTGTGGTACTCCCTCTTGCCTCCTTCTCATTTGACCACCCAGCCCTATCCTGTATGTGCTTACTATACCATACCTTCACTGAGTCATATGCACAGTTCTCTGACAGCTCTATATCCAGGTGGGTGAAGTAGATGTGGATCCCGTACCCTTCAGGAACTTCTATATCCCAAGATTTCTCTATGTCATTGGGGTATGCCTGAGGATAGTTAGGGGACAAGATCTCCCCATACATGGTAGGCTCAGCATAAACCCATGCCAAAAGGGAAAACAGGACAATGCACCTGGAAAAAAAGGGGCATATGAAGAGGTAGGTGACACAGATACAGCAGACTAGAGCAGAGCTCTAGCATTTGTCACAGAGAGGACAACAGCACATGGAGAATCATCTTAGGTTGAAATAAAGCAAAAAGGCATAGATGAAACCAAAACCCAAGCTTCAGATCTGAGCTGTTTTTTTGAGAAGGTAAAGAGAATGGAATCCATGCACATCCCTGTAAACTCATGATCACTTACCGCATCATTGGCAATTTGTCCATCCCTGGTGGGCAGCACGTCCCTTGGACCTGGCTCTCTGCACCTGTGGACTTTGGAGCTAAAGAGGTAGCAGGTCTAGCTGTATTTATCTAACAAACACAGGCACCTGTTTTGGTGGTAGAGGGTCACCTGGGATCAGGGTCACCTTCCTAAGAATAAACAGGTTAAACAGAGCCATTTCACCAGTCATCACTATATGACACCTATCCTCTTGCACCCTTCCTGGTTCTACTTCAATTAATTTTCTAGACTAAAACTAAATTGTATCCTTCTGCCATTGCTTCTCTGGACCTTATCTCAGTTTTTTTCCAAAAGAATGAGTACTTTCTCCCAGCTTTCTTCCTCCTCTGTTCTCCTCCTCACCCTGACACCCCACTCTATCAGTCTCTCTCCTGTCCTCACAGAATAATATCCCCATTTACACTCACATTTCCAGGAGTCTTTCCCTATCATGACCATTCACCCAGGACATTTTCTCTCTTCTTTCTTGACAATATCCCGTTATCACTTCAGACCACCTCTCTTTACTATGTTCATTATTGAGTGCATTTCTATTGACACTCCCAGTGACCACTGATGGAGCAATGAGCTTCTTTCACTACAGTGAGGCAGTGGCCTTGGGAGAAGTGATCTGAGACAGGGTTGGGTGGGAAAGGAGAAAAGGGGCAGCTGAATTACAGGAAACACAAAAGGAAAAGAAAGGAATTCCCTCAATTTTCTACATTAATCTTCCAGGTTTTTTTTTCCTCTTTACTTAAAAGACAAGATATCTTTCTACAGTTCCTAGAAAAGTTTTACCAAATGTAAACCCTGAAAACAGTGTTAGGCGGTGGGGTAATGTGAGGGCAGATGAGGTCATCCTAAGAGAAATAGGTTATCTATATTTTGCCTTCCTTTTATTCTGCTCTTTCCAGCCCTCCATCTTTGCCCGAAACCTTCACATGTGAAGTTTTCTACCTTTCTTTATTCCTCCATCAAAGTTCTGTTCTTCGTTTTTAAGGTTTTACCTTCAGAAGCTGATGGGAGCAAGTGGGTCAGTCCCCTCTCTTGCCAGTGGGCATGCTGGGCGACCCTGCCGGCTCCCAAGGAGAGAAGCACGGGGCCTGGACGCTCCCTCTGCAGGAACCTCAGCCGGCCTCCCTGTCTGGTTCTGTTCGTATGATTCTCTACTCCAGTGTGCATGTCTGAAATTCCCTGATCCAAACAAGAGGGGGCTGGGAGACCGTGATATAGGGAGAGGGTAACTCAGCCTTGATCTTGGAGCTCCCTCTGCTTTTGAGACAAGAACTGCATATACTACTCTCAGGCTTGAGATTCCTCTACCCAGGGTTACAGAGAGAGAAACAAGGAATGGGGAATTTCACCAATTGCCTAATGCTCTTTTTCAGCCAAGGGGTGTGTTAGAGTTTTCGGGGAAGTCAGCTGACTTGTGGGAAAAGGAGGGGGTTAATACCGTGGGGAGCAAGCCAAACCCAGAAAGCCCAGCCCTCCAGTTGTATATGAATCATGAATTAAGGGAAAGTAGTTATCAGTAAAGCAGGTCTTCTCTGCCTTTAAAGCATGTTTAATGGTTGGATAATGACATACCTAGACCCAAGCTTATATGGAATGATTCTTTTACATCTTCCTAAAATCCCCTGCGTGTCTCCAAACATCTAAATTCTAATTACCAATCAAGCCTCAGTTCGAATATAATCCAGAGTCCCTTATCCAAAACCACTAAGTACAGATACATTTCAAAACTCAGAATTTTAAGATTTTTAGAAAGACAGTGCAGTACATGGACCCGATATTAGGTAACACCTCTTCCTCTCTCTCCCCTCGAGGGTCTGGATAACATACCATTATCACACATTAGTATTTCTCCAGCTATACAGATTGATCTTCATAGTAACTAGAATAACTAAAATTATAATTGAGTTATAATCATATATTATATCTATAAATATTGATAATTATAAATTACTTCACATCAACCCCAGTCAGTTAGCTCATTTTATTAGAGCGCCATCCCAGTGCACCAAGGTTGTGGGTTTGATCCCCAGTCAGAGCACATATAAGAATCAAGCAACGAGTGCGTACATACATGGAACGACAAGTTGCTCGCTCTTTCTCTCTCTCTCTCTCTCTCAAAATCAATAAACTTTTTAAAAATATAAATAAATAAATAACTTCACATCAGTTCAGGTCAAGTTTTGCTGCCCAATGAATACTGGTGCCAAACTTGAAAAAAAAGAAAAACCGAACTTTGTTTTCAGAGCCTTTTGCTATTTAGAATTGCAGGTAGGGGGCTAAGGGATAGTAGGCCTCTACAGCATCTCCACACGTCCTTCTGGGATCCCCTGGCTCTCCTTTATGTCCCTGGTCAATTTCTATTCCAGTGACTGCATTCCAATAAATCTAAAACTTCATCAGTTGAAGCTGCTACCTGATTTCAAAAACCACTAGGAATAAAAAAGCTGATTAAACTATCATACACCACTGATTGTATCATGCATCTTAACCTCAGAAGGGTTAAAAAGGGGTGGGGGGGGCAGATACCATGAGCTTTGGAATCCACGGGGCCTGATGTTTGTGTACGTGCATTACTTCCGGTTGACTCAGCATTGCGCCTGGAGTCAGGGGACAGGCCCACATCCTGTCTCTAACCCTCACCAGTGACGAGATTTTGGACTCATTATCTAACTCCTTAGTGTCTTCTGTTATAAAATGAGGGTAATATCAGTTCTGCCTACCTTACATGGCTGTCAGGAAGGATCTGATGAACAACGAGAGTGAAAGGGCTTTGCAAACTATGATGCCAAATAAATGTAAACATCAAAAGGAAAAGAATTATAAGCCAATCAGGTCTCTGATGACAGGTTCTGGGTCTGATTCATCTTTGTATTCCCATCATGTCAAGTGTCATTCATATAGTAGGTGGACAGATAATCATTTGCCATTCCTTCGGCTGCCCAGCATTTGAACATCTTTACCACATCTGGGGACTTCCTCTCCATGAGTCTGGGGAACAAAGTCCACCATCCAGGAGAGAAGATGTAAGTGTGGGAAATGTGTCCCTTGCCACTCTGGCAGCTCTGGAGCACCGCATGCACTCACACTTCACTCATCAAAGACATCTGCCTGAGCCTCAAATGCAGAGGGAGTGATGCCAAGAAGCAGGGACTACAGAACCTCTGGGGAGAGTGGTGGTGACAGCAAGCTAGAGGAGGAGGTTGTGCTTGCAAGCAGCATCCAGTACCCTGCCCCATTGAATAAACATCACAAGCTGAAGTAGCTGGGCCACTGCAAAGGCAATAGCAGCAGAGCGGCCCTATTCTGTGAAGCTTCCATGCTTGGCTCTCCATATATATCTGGTACTCAGTAAGCCCTTAATAAATAAACAACAATAACCTCATCTCCAAATACCAACAGTAGCAACAGCAGCATCATTCTCCTTGACAGTTTCAGAGCATGCTTCAGCATACAGCGACAAGAAAGAGAGCGTCTTGCCAGATTATCCAGGATTCCTCCTCCCTTTACTTCTGAATTCGACGCTTACGAGAAAAGTTCATGACCCTCTTGCCCTCGTGTGTGTTTTGTCTTCTCTTCTTCAATTTTTCCCTACAAGTAAAATATCTTATTTGTCTCTCTGAAGCTCAAGGAGACAATAAATCACACATGTAATGGTATCTCTGGGCCCTGCTTCCTTCCCCAGTTCAGCAAGAACTCAAGCCAGAACCTCTAACAGTGTGTGAAAGAATTGATGGAGACCTCAACCAAGATTGGAAGTTGGAGGGCCTGTAGGGGGAGCTCTCACACCCTGCAGGAAGAATTCGTAACAGTCCTAACTTCTCTTCCCCCTCTATAAAAAATTCTCCTCTTTGTTCCAGCGAATTTGCACATGACTCACCATGGCTGCATGTTCCCAATTGCAATTCTCTCTTTGTCCCAAATAAACTCTTTTTTTGGAGGAATATCTAACTGACTTTTAAGTTCAATTTTAAGTGACAGCTTTGAAAGAGCAGGGGCCATGTCACATAATCAGCTCTGTATTGTGGAGATTTCATAAAAACAACAGTGTTTATTATCACCCTCGGGGTCATCTGAACCCCAGCTGATGGGACAATGCTGATACAGAAAGCAGAAATCAGAACTGCATGTGTTAATAATAAATGTGACCAACACACATGTACATGGTACGATTAGGCATTTTAGAAAATAATCACTAGTGTTGCACAGAGTCATGTGCACAAGGTTAAGGTCCCTGAGGGAACGGAATAACAGCGTCTCTCTTCCCGTTCCAGATTCTAGAGAAACTGAGAAATAAAACAAAAGCAGCAAATAGAGGTCAAAATGTTCTCTTTAATAGCGATAAAAGCCAAGATAGAGGAAACAGCCTTGTGTAAAAGCCAAATGGTGGTTAACTGAAGCCCAGAATTAAACAGAATTATCTTTCTAGATACAGGCAACCCTCGGCAAGGAGGGACCTGCCCAGAAAGAGAACATATGCTTTCTGTAGATAGCTCACGCCCACGCGGAAGAAGGGCCAAGCCGAGTGAGACATGTCTAGTTATTTTTCTCATTTATCAATCAGATAAGTCACCCAACTTCCCTAGGGCAAAGTGAGTGACGAAATGGAGAGTGACCAGAGAGTCATGTAATGGAGCTCCCTCCATCAGGAAAGATCTCTCAGAGATAGTAGGAACATTGTTCCCCTAAAATTCCCAAGGTCTTTCCTCTTTAACCTTTAGGTTTCACAATTGAGCATATAATCCACCAAAAATATGGCTGTGTAGCCGGGGAAAGAGATCAGGAATCTAACTAAGGTAGTTCGTTCACCCAGCGACAACCATTGTTCCTCTTTTGTGTCCTATAATACTGCTGGCCCCAGCAGTCCCCATAAGTATATCACCTTAAAACTCACCCAGTAATTTTTTGAGAATTTTTCACTCTCATGCCTGTGAACAAGACACATGAATTCAAGCTCGGACTTTCCCATTTCCTCCTAGGCCCTAAATGTAGAATGGAATTTGCCAATTTAGCGCTGCCTTCCTTAGCCGCGTACTCACAAACGAATGCTGGTGCTCTGCTGCACAAGGAGCACTCACATTCCCTGCAGGAGGCAGTCCCCAAAAAATACTGGGAGGAAAGAGGAGAATCTCACCCCTACGACATGCTGTGTGCCTAGTTGTTACCAAAGACTCTAGCTATAAACAATGCCTGCCAAAATTCCAATTCATTTATTGTTCGGTAAAGCTAAAGAGTGAGAATTTAGTGATCTAGTTTGTTTGGGGTTTTGTTTTTGTTTTTTTTTTTGGAGGGGGGGTGATCTAGTGTTTGGATGTAGAAAAATCATAAGGAAAAAATTGTAGCTATATCAAAATAACATGAAATATAGAGGAAAAAATAAAAGTAAATGTGGGAAAGGAGCAGTAACTACTGTAGTGTGAATATTAGTGTCCTTCCCAAATTCACATGTTAGAATCCTAACACTCAACATGAGGTTTTCGAAGGTGGGGTCTGGGAAAGTGATTAGGTTATGAGGGAGGCGTCCTCATGAATGGGATTACTGCTCTTGTAAGTCCCACAGAGCCCTTCTTCCATAAGAGAATACAACTAGAACTCTGTGACCGGAAAGAGAGCCCTCGTATGACCATGCTGACTCCCTGATCTCAGGCTCCCAGTGTCCAGAACTGTGAGGAATATGTTTCTGTTGTTTATAAGCTACCTAGTCTGTGGTATTTTGTTATAGCAGCCCAAATGGACAAAGACAGTTACAAAGTAAAGCCAATTTGGGGGACTACTTTTCCCCACCCCAAACTACATAATTAAATGTAAGTATACTATGGCTTATAAAGTACAAAGCACTACGCAAAATGAGGCTACGCAAAATGCAAAAATGATAGAGTCAGAGTCATTGTAAGAGGCAGAGGAAGTCAAACAACATAACAATACAACAAAGGTCTTGGGAGTTAAAAAGAAAGATGTTGCATCTGGCTGAGGAGAAATCAGAAAGGCTACATGGAAGAATTGAGATTTGAAATGGGACATATTGCCTTCCCTTTTTCTGTCAGTTACCCTACCATTTTTCCAACCATTCAAGCTCAAAAGCTAAGAATCCCAAAACACCAATCAGAAAAAATAGAAGTACTCCTATATTCAGAGCAGGATTATTTACAATAGCCAAGATCCAGAAACAGCCCAAGTGCCCATCAGTAGATGAGTGGATAAAAGAGTTGTGGTACATTTACACAATGGAATACCACATGGCCATATAAAAGAAGGAACTCTTACGTTTTGCAACAGCATGGATGGACCTGGAGATTATTCAGCTTAGTGAAATAAGCCAGAGGAAGAAAGAGAATACCATATAATCTCACTTTTATGTGAGATCTAATAAACAAAATAAACTAATAAACAAAGTAGAACCAGAGGCATGGATACATGGAACAGGCTGACAGCTGTCAGAAGGAAGGGGGCTGAAGTGCACTGGTTGCAAGAAGGTGAAGAGGTTAGCCAAAGAATATATATGCATAAACCATAGGCATAGGCAACAGGGTGGTGATGGCCTGAGGGAAGGGGGGCATGAGCGGGGCGACTGGGAGCATCAACCTCCGCACCAGGCCTGTGAGTGAGGAAGATTCTGAGATGACTCCAGCCTCCTCTGGCTGCAACAGAATGACAGCCTCCCCAAGTGAGCACTGCATAGCTGAGCCCAGTGAGTGCCCAAAACCGTGAGAGATAATAAAGAAAAAAAAAATGAGTATTGCTGTTTTAAGTCTGAGTTTTGGAGTGATTGCATTATTCAGCAATTGGTAACTGGAACAACAGTAAAAGTGGGCTGATACGGGAGTGCACAAAAAGGATTTTCATCCCAGATTTGGGTGGCGGGAGACACCAGGGAGATTTCCTGGGGAAAATAACTCCTGAGTTCTGCCAGCATCTCTAAGCCAGGTGCACTCGTCCTCAGAAAATGTCCACTGCTTCATGATTTCCACAGGAAGCTGAGCAGGCTTTCCCACTACCCAACCCAATATGTAGCCTGTCTCTCCAGTGAAACACTCAGAAGCAAGACTCTGGTGGGAGGGGGGGTTGTTTTGTTTTGGTTTTTTAGTCCTCACTCGTGGACATGCTTATTGGTTTTAGAGAGAAAGGAAGGGAGGAAGAGAGAGACAGGGACAGAAACATCAATGGGTTGCCTCCCATATATGCCCCAACCAGGGACCAAACCCACAACCTAGAAATGTGCCTTGACTGGGAATTGAACCCATGAGCTTTTGATTTACAGGACAACACTGTGACCAACTGAGCCACACCCACCAGAGCTGAGACTCTGGTCTTGAGCTCAGATACACACTTCACACCATCTCACACTGTTTGCAACTCTCTAGGAGGAGCTGTCATCTTTTTTTTTGAAATTGATCATCCGAGTTAGAGCACCTTAAAGAGCACCTTTATAGGAAGCCCCATTTCCTGCTACTATTCCTAAAGCTCTATAAGCTGTATTCATATTTTCTTTCTTTTTGAAAATCTTATCAAGCTCCCTACATCAGCCCAGGGCATGCCTTCTACTTTAGCGCCTTCGTGGTGAACTAATATCCTCAAGACTGCAGTGATCTCTGAGCCTCCATTTCCATTCCCAAACACCCATGCTGCAGGTACAGTGGTCCCTCGGCACTTGCAGGGGACTGGTTCCAGGACCTCTCACAGATAACAAAATCCACGGATGCTCAGGTCCCTTCTGTAAAATGGCATAGTATTTGCACATAACCCACTCGCCTCCTCCTGTGTACTTTAAATCATCTCAAGATTACTTATAATACCTAATACGATGCAAATGCTGTGTTAACAGTTGTTATACTGTGTTTAAGGATCAGCTTTCTGGAATTTTTTTTTAATAGTTTTGATCCAGGCCTAGGTATGGTATGCATAACTTCTACTCTTATTCCATTGGCTAGACCTCAACCATAAGGTCTCACCTAACTGCAGGGTGCATGCCCAGAAAATGAGGAAATTAGGATTTGGTGAGCAGTTAGTAATCTCTGCCACAACACCCAAATATAACCCATAGTTCCCCAAGCCGTGGATACAAATGGGGTTCCATTAACATTTCTCTGGCTTTTCCGCTCTGCCCCTTTACGCAGGATCTCCAGCTCCAAGGTAACTTCCTTGCTGTACTGTGGGGACAGTAACATCTCCTAGAAGAAACCTCCTGTTATTACATGGAAGCCCATTAAAGGCTAAAATTGCACAGTAATGCCAAATGAGGAAAGTAATGTAAAGAGAAGAAAACACTTCCTCCTGTCTCTCTGGTTACTCCCTTTAGAGATTACCAAGGAAGTGTGTCTTACGGAGTTTGCTGTGACATAATTCCTGCCTTTTTTTACACATAGCCTCCTGGGCCCAGGTATGGATTCATAAGGGCTGAGGCTGTAACGGAATTCAGATCCATCTGCCTGCCACTGTGAAAGCCAATACTGGGGAGGCATGTGCTGATGTTAAGGGCGGTGGTTATTTTTCAGGTGCCAGCAACCTGGAAGATGGGGGACGCGTGTCACAAAGCCCACCTCTTGAGAAGATGGAAGATTCTTGTTGCAAAGCCTACCTCCACATTGCAGTGGAGGCAGAAGTTTTTATAAGGAGGGAGAATGGAATAGAACAAAGAGATCAAGGGAGGGGGTTGCAAAATTCTCTATGCGCAGATGAGCACAGTCCTTTTCAATAAGACAGTAAGATGGTCTGTTCTGTATCATCCTCGTTTAGTCATGCTGGTTTAGTCATCCTGGCTTAGTCATCCTAGCCTCACATCAACCTGGCTCCATGGTCGGAGGTCAGCAAATCTCCCAGAGCTGGGATGCCTGAAGGTCAGAGTCTGGATCTTTTGAATAGTTAGCTCTTAATATTCTTATACAAACATGCTGTTTATCTACAAGTTTACATATAGTCAGAGTCAGCACTTACAGAAACAATGTCAAAAGAATGGGGAGGAGGGTTACAATTTCCCACCATTACAATTTGCCACTGTTACAAGGCGAAAACAAACTTGAGTGGCATGCACTGGGCAGTAATAAGAATTCAGTCAGTCAGTCAATAAACACTTATGGAGTATCTACTATTTGTTAGGCTCTGCTAAGCTCTGGATGTACAGTGTAAACAAAATGGACACAGTCCTTCCCTCACTGAAGTCACAGTCTAGTGTGGGAGAATCTCACGTCAACTCTGACCCTGAGATTCCATTACTGAATTGAGCACATTGTGCCAGGTTTTGTCTTCCCTTTGGGTGAGTTCTCTCCCAGGAAGTTCATCGTGAAAATAGATTACTGATACACCTACCTCAGCCATTCCCCAGAGAAAGCCAGATATGCATGAGTCAGGCTGGGACAGCCACCTTCAGCCTCTAGCTACATAGGAGAAGCCATCATAAAGGAAGGGGTCACTGAGAGAAAGTATGCCAAAGCAGAGGCTATAAACTAATGGACTATGGCCAAACCTGGCCAGCACATGTGTTTGGTTTGCCCTGTATAGTATTGGCCTACACAGCATTTTTTAAAATTTTTAATTAGTTGTCAAGACTAATTAAACTAGTTAAAAACTAGTTTTCAAAAAAACAAGATACATACATACATGCATCCATATTTCTAGCTTCTTTTAAAGAAAGCAGAATATCTAGCCTGCAGTTCCATGTGAGGCATACTCTATAAAGTTTCCAATAGTCTCTACCACTCCATATTGTCCCTGGCTCTGAGGACAATGCTGAGATGTCATTAGTCACTGTACTTTCCTTAGAGAAAGAGTTGAGGGAACTATGTTTATAGCCTTGTATCTATGAAAAGTGAGAAACTAAAAATAAAACAAGTTCACAAGATTAAGAAAACTGGAAGAGAACCTATTTCTTTATAGAAATAAAGAATATTCTTACCAGATTATTATGAAAAACGTTTCTAATGAAGACATGATTATGACAAGAAAAATGTGACCCACTTCACTTTACATTATACGTGCCTGGCCTCTATAGGTTCCAAGTAGAGTGGGGGTCTAATATAAATAGGGATTGAGGGATGTGTCATAAGAAATGTAGCCCTGGCTGGTGTGACTCAGTGGATTGAGCGTCAGCCAACGAAACAAAAGGTTGCCAATTCGATTCCCTGTCAGGGCACATGCCTGGGTTGCAGGCCAGGTCCCCAGCTGGGGATGTGTGAGAGGCAACCAATCAATGTACCTCTCACACATCGATGTCCCTCTCCCTCTCTTTCTCCCTCCCTTCCCCTCTCTCCAAAAATAAATAAATAAAAGCTTCTTTAAAAGGAGAAATATAAACAGTCTTTGTTCTTAATTCCAGATACAAAGCCCCTAGAGCTCTTAAAATTACGAGTGTCTTTCCCTGACCAGGTGTAGCTCAGTTGGTAGGGCGTCGTCGGCAAAAATGGAAGGTCACCAGTTTGATTTCCAGTCAGGGCACGTGCCTGAGTAGTGGGTTTGGTCCCCAGTCAGGGCGTGTGAGAGACAACCCATCCATGTTTCTCTCTCACATCAATGTTCCTCTCCCTCTCTTTCTCGCTCCCTCCCCCTCTCTTAAATAAATAAATAAATAAATAAATAAATAAATTTTTTAAGCATGTCTTTAGTCATTCATATGGGACCCCTACTGATTTTATGCTACTGAGGTGACTTAGGGTAGGACCTCCAAACAGCCTCAGGATGGTTGATCATCTGAAAAACCAAAAGATTAGAGAGCTGAAACTTTGGGCCCCTCCCACTAACGTTTGGGGAGGAGGATGGGCCTGCAAATCAAAGCTCTGTAAAAAGTCCTTGAGTGGGATCCTCCAGTGGGCGAGCGTGCGGAGGTGCTCAGTTAGGGCCAGGAAGCTCCGCACCCTCCCGCGCGCCTCGCCCTGTGTCTCGCTTTCACCTGGCTGTTCGTGAGTTGCAGTCCTTTACAATAAATCACGAATCTATAGTAAGGGGGGAGAAACCTCTCGAACAAGGAGATTTGACGAGCTTTTGGAATGGTGAGCATATCCACGTTTGGGGAGGGTGGTACACTCCAGTTCCATGGGGACAGAAGCTTCTGTGCTCAGGACTCTTGCTCTATATACCTCTTCATCTGGCTGCTCATCTGTATCCTTTGAACTATACTTTATAATAAGCCTGTAAATGCTAGTAAATGTTACTCTGAGTTCTGTGAGCCTCTCTAGCAAATTAATCAAATCCAAGAAGGGGCTGTGGGAGTGTCCAATTTACAACCAGATGTTTAGAAGCACAAATAGCAATCTGGACTTGTAATTAGTGCCTGTTAGAGAACAAAAGTCAACCAAATAAATTTAAAAGTCTAATTGGCTTTTTCGAATGACTCATGAATCGGCAGCATACCATCTAGCAAGTAGAAAGGTGCTCTGAGGAGCTGCACAAAACACAAGACTGTTAGAGACAGAAACAGGGCAGAGCAAGAAAGTTAAATGAATGGATTATCTCAGGCAAAGTCATCTTCCCTTAGGGGAAGGCATGTAGTCTTGTCAGGCATATTGCCTGGGATTCAAAGGTGTAGGGAAATTGAACTGTTAGAGTGGATTTGTCATTTAAGACCTATTCGTCCACACTGAGAAGGTCCAGAAGACATCTTTCACCACCACTGTGAGAAATACCTTTATGAGGCGAGCCTAGCATCCTTGAAGAGCTCTGGAATGGCTCTCCCTAGTAGACTAGATCTCACAGTGGGAACTGCAGTCACTGAACTGGGAAACCTAAATGCAATGGTAATAACTGGATCCTGGGGTGGCAGCGCCAAGTGGCAGCATTCAAACACTAAAGGCAAGGTGGGTGTGGTTGCCATATTGGACAACAGAATCAGAGCAGCTTTTGGAATAGTCTGACACTCACAGACTTACAGCATTGGCTAGTTGGTCAGGATAGTCTTAGAAATGGAATTGAAAGCTTACTAAATTCTCACCTGATTTGGACAAGCAGAAAAATGTTAGGTCAACTGAACGAATGTCTGACCTGAATCATAAAAACAGAGTTATGGTCCCTCAATCAATTCCCAGGCTTGAACCAGAACCCTTGAATGAAAGAGAGGCCAGGTCCCCGTAAGAAAGGACCCTGGTACCCTCAAAAATCCAAATTGTTGATCTGTCTCCCAGCTTTTCCCTAAGGGACCTACAGCCTTTTACCAGGGTAACTGTGTATTGGAAGAAATGAATTATCATTCAGATTTGCCAGGACTACTTAACACTGGCTCCAAACTCACACTAATTCCAAGGGACCCAAAACATCACTGTGGTCCACCAATCAGATTAGGGGTTTACAGAGGTCAGGTAATCAATGGAGTTTTAGCTCAGGTCCCTCGCACAGGGGGCCCAGCAGTGTTCCCAAACCCATTCTGTGGAAAAATTTCCTGAGTTCCAAATGCATACTTGGAATAACTATACTAAGCAGCTGGTAGAATGCTCACACTGGATCCCTAGTCTATGGAGTCAGTGCTATTGTGGTGGGAAAGGCCAGGTGGGAGCCACCACAATTGCCTCTACCCCAGTAAACCAAAAACAATACGCAATTCCTGGAGGGACTGCAGAGATCAGTGCCACTCACCATCAAGGACTTAAAAGATGCAATGGTGGTAATTTCTACCACATCTGCATTCAACTCACCTATCTGGCCTGTGCAGAAGACAACTGAATCTTGGAGAATGACAGTGGATTATTGTAAGCATAACCGGGTGGAGACCCCAGTTGTAACTGTTAAACCAATTATGCTTTCATCGCTTGAGCAAATTAACACATCCTCTGTCTAATGGAAAAACTCAGCGTTTTTCCCTTTCGATATAAGGAAAAATCCAGGTCTTGTTTCTTGTGTCTTTCTTTCCTGTGAGTCACCTTTACTACTCACACAAAACACTTCACCAAATGTGTGGAGGTTTTTCCCCACACTAAGCAATTTTTTGCAACATCGACTGGGTGTCTTATAATTCAACCTAATTCTGACATCATCTACTTAGAGATAGCATCAGATTACAGGGGTTAAGGGTTCAGTCTTACAAGACTGTCCTCACCCCACTTCAGGTGCCAGTCAAAAGCCCAGATTGTCACTGGGTTTCTGACCATCAAGCTACAGTTAGGAGGTTGTAATGACCCCCTCCTCAGGTTCAATTCATTTGCTAGAGTTGTCACAGAACTCAAAGAAACATTTTACTTACCTTTACTGGTTTATTGTTGAAAAATATGATACACAGCTGAACATCCAGATAGTAGGAATAAGTAGAGTAATGTATGTGGGAAGGAGAACGGAGCTTCCATGTCCTCTCCAGGCATGTCACTCTCCCAGCACCTCCACATGTTCACCAACTGGAAGCTCTCCAAACCCCAGGCTGAGATGTTTATGGAGACTTCATCATATAGGCATGATTGATCATTATCTCCATTTTCAGCCCCCTCTCTTTTGAAAAAATGGGGGACGAGGCTGAAAATTCCAAGCTTCTAACCATGGCTTGGTCTTTCTGGTGACCAGCCCCCATCCAGGAGCCATCCAGGAACCCACCCAGAGTCGCCTCGTTAGAACAAAAGACACTCCTACCCTATAGGCTAGAAATTACCAGAGAACACACACATAGTATGGCAGTGGGTGATATATGTCTGTGTGAACAGTATATGTATTTGTTGCCTAGTGTATGAAAGTGTGTGCGTGTACTGGATAGCAATGTGTTTCTCACAGGAGATCCCAGTTAACTTTTTTTAAAGAGGTTTGTAGTCACAGTGCTAGAGAAACTCTCACTGTTGTTTAAATGATAACATCCACTGAAGCAATATTTGTCATAAAATAAAAACATAAATAGAATATGATTCAAGCATTCCTCAACATGACCATGAAAAATTAATTGTGGTATAACCATACAAGGGAATGTTATATCACAGTTAAAATGAATGGGTTGGAGCTACATGTAAAAACATGAATATAGTGCATCTCCATAAAGATGGTAAGCATAAGAACAAGTTACAAAATGATACACTTACAATTACCATTACTATAAAGTTTAAAAGCATGCAAAACTATATATTGTTTCTGGATATAGATAGTATGTAAAGTATAAAAGTGGGCATAGGAATTCCAGCCGAGATGGAGGCATAGGTAGATACCCTTTGTCTCCTCACACAACCAAAAGAAGGACAACAACAAATTTAAAAACAAAAAACAACCAGAACTGCCTGAAAATCGAACTGTATGGAAGTCCGACAACCAAGGAGTTAAAGAAGAAATGTTCATTCAGACCGGTAGGAGGGGCGGAGACATGAGCCAGGGCGGAGAGGATGCGTGGCGAAACTGCGGCTAGTGGTGGACCAGGGCGGGCAAGGCAGTGGCTGGCAGACCAGGTGGTTCCGTATTTGTATGTGGATCAACGGAAGGAACAACTGGGGAGTGAGAGAGACCAGGCAACCCAGGGTTCAGGCATGGGAAAAGAAAGCCTCAAAATCTCTACTGGTAAAAACCTGTGGGGGTTGTGGCAGCGGGAGAAACTGCCAGTCTCACAGGAGAGCTCGTTTGAGAGACCCACAGGGAACTAGAATGTACACAAACCCACCCACCTGGGAACCAGCACCAGAATGTCCCAATTTGTTTGTGGGTAGCAGCGGAAGTGACTGAAAGCTGGCCAAGAGCCAAGCAAATGTCATTGTTCCCTCTCAGACCCCTCCCCCACATACAGCACCACAAGGAGTGACACAGGTTGCCTGGCCCTGGTGAATGCCTAAGGCTCTGCCCCTCACAACATAATAGGCGTGGCCCAGACAAAAAAAAAAAATATGGCCCAAACAAAAGAACAGATCAAAGCTCCAAAAATAGAACTAAGCGATGAAGTGATAGCCAACCTAACAGCTGCAGACTTCAAAACACTGGTAATCTGGATGCTCACAGAATTGGTGGAGTATGATCGCAAAATGGAGGAAAAAGAGAAGGCTATGCAAAGTGAAATAAAGAAAAATATACATGGAACCAACAGTGAAGGGAAGGAAACCGGGACTTGAATCAACAATTTGGAGCAGAAAGGAGAAATAAACATTCCACCAGAACAGAATGAAGAAACAAGAATTCGAAAAAATGAGGAGAGGCTGAGAAACCTCTGGGACAACTTTAAACGTTCCAACATCTGAATCTAGGGGTGCCAGAAGGAGAAGAGGAAAAGCAAGACATTGAAAACTTATTTGAAAAAATAATAAAGGAGAACTTCCCCAATCTGAAAAAGGAAATAGACTTCCAGGAAGTCCAGGAAACTCAGAGAGTCCCAAAGAAGTTGGACCCAAGGAAGCACACACCAAAGCACATCATAATTACATTACCCAAGATGAAGGATAAGGAGAGATCTTAAAAGCAACAAGAGAAAAGGAGAAAGTTACCTACAAAGGAGATCCCATAAGACTATCAGCTGATTTTTCAAAAGAAACCTTATAGGCAAGAAGGGGCTGGAAAGAAGTATTCAAAGTCATGAAAGACAAGCACCTATATCCAAGAATACTCTACCTGGCAAAGCTATCATTTAGAATGGAAGGGCAGATAAAGTGCTTACCAGATAAAGTTAAAGAAGTTCATCATCACCAAGCTCTTATTAAATGAAATATTAAAAGGACTAATCTAAGAAAAAGAAAATGATCAAAAACATGAACAGTAAAATGACAACAAACTCACAACTATCAACACCTGAACCTAAAAAAACAAAAACAAACTAAGCAAACTGCTAGAACAGGAACAGAATCACGGAAATGGAGATCACATGGAGGGTTATCAATGGGGAGGGGGCTGGAGAATGGGGTTAAAGGTACAGGGAATAAGAAGCCTAAGTGGTAGGTACAAAATAGACAGGGTGCGGATAAGAATAGTATAGGAAAGAGAGAAGCCAAAGAACTTACATGTACGACCCACGGACATGAACTAAGTGGGGGAATGCTGGTGGGAGGGGATGTGCAGGGCAGAGGGGAATGAAGGAGAGAAAAATATGGGGCAACTGTAATAGCATAATCAATAAAATATATTTTCATTAAAAAGCGGGCATACGATAGATAACACAAAGTCAGCAAAATGGTGACCTTTGAGAAGGGAAGGAGGAAATGCCATGGGGAAGGGATATACCTGGCTCTTCAACTATATATGTGGGTTTTTTTAATTTTTATTCATTGATTTTTGGGAAGAGAAAGAAAGGGAGAGAGAGAAAGAAACATTGATTCGTTGTTCCACTTATTTATGCATTCATTGGTTGATTCTTTTATGTGCCCTAACTGGGGATCAAACCCACAACCTTGGTGTATCAGGACAATGCTCTAATCAACTGAGCTACTGTGTCAGGGTTGTGTTCTTTATTTCTTAACCTAGAGCAAGTTATATTATTCTCTACTTTTCTGAATTTTTTTTTTAATTTTGCCAACAAAAAGGGAGAGGGAGGTGAAATTTTACAGACCTAGGTTTAAATTCTGTCTCTACCGCTTACTGGGAAAGGAATTTAGGGAGTTCTTTAGTTTCTCCAAGCCTCCGTAGCTGTAAGAGGACATCATAATAATAAATATCCTGTTTCACACTTAAAGTGAAAATAATATGGATAAGTGATTTATAAAGTGCAAAGTGCTATAGAAGTATAAGCTGTAGTTTTACAAGAATGCCCCATAAATTAGTTATTACAAAAAACTCTTAATGTTCCTCTGTTACATACCCTCATAGAGCCTTGTTTCTTTCCTTCAAAGCAATTACTTTCACTTGCAATTACACCTATGTTAACGCTATTGTGTGACTGTGCATCATCCCCACTCCATAGCTTCAGGTTCTTCATTATATTCCCCAGAGCCCAGGACAGTTCCTGGAGCACGCTAAGTGCTCAAAAGATTTTTCCTAGTGTAATCTTCTTTTTCTTTTTTATTGAATTTATTGGGGTGACATTGGCTAATACAATTATATGTTTCAGGTGTACAATTCTATAATACATCATTTGTATATTGCATTGTGTGTCCACCACCCCAAGTCAAGTCTCCTTTCATCACCGTTTATCCACCCTTTACCCTTTTCTATCTTCCCCAGCCCCCCTTTCCTTGTGATAATTGCCATACTCTTGTCTATGTCTGAGTTGTTTTTGTTTTTGTTTCACTTAATCCCTTGACCTTTTTCACCCAGCCCTGCAGCCCCCTTTCCTCTAACATCTGTCAGTCTGTTCACTATCTATGAAACTCTTTCTATTTGTTTGTTTTGTTCATTAGATTCCACATATGATTGAAATCATATGGTACTTGTCTTCCTCTGACTGGCTTATTTCACTTAGCATTACGCTCTCCAGGTCCATCTATGCTGTCACAAAGGCTAAGATTTCCTTCTTTTTAAGACCCAGTAGTATTCCACTGTGTAAATGTACCACAGCTCTTTCATCCGCTCATCTACTGATGGACCCTTGCACTATTTCCAAATTTTGGCTATTGGAAATAACATTGCAATGAATACAGAGGGATGCATATATTCTTTCAAATTGGTGGTTCAGGTTTCTTCTGATGTATTCCCAGAAGCGGAATCACGGGGTCATAAACTAGTTCCATTTTTAATTTTTTGATGTAACACCATACTGCTTTCCACAGGGGCTGCACCTGTCTGCATTCCCCCCAACAGTGCAGAAGGGTTCCCCTTTCTCCACATCCTCACCAGCACTTTGTTAGTGTACTCTGAACAGTGATTACCTATAGTAAATAAGGATGAGAATCAAGGTGGGAAAGAAGGACTTTTATTTTCTGTTCTATAAATTCTACTGCTTGAACTTTCCCATAAACCTGTACTAGTGACAAAAAAGGTTTAATTTTTGATAAAAATGATAACGATTAAATCGACCTATCTTAATTTCATTGCCTGTCAGGGGAAAGTAACGTTTTAATACATGAAATCACACGGAAGGGGGTGGACGAAATAAAAGCAGCAGGTAAACAGTGTTGTGGGGCGCTAGGCTCTCCCGAGAAGCTTTGGGAGTACAGGCGGCTGGTCTAACGGTTTAAGAACGGCCCAGAGATACCGTTAGGAGGCGCTCGCGAAGCTGCAGCAGGGTTTCCCGCCCTCGCCGTTACATGCCCCAGTAACCCCGGCTCGCAGGCGACCGAGGGTAACCTCGCGGTCTAGGGAAGGACACCCCCCTCCCGCCCCGACTCTCGCCTGCTCCTTCTCAGCCAATGGGAAGGCAGCGCACGAGCCAGCCGGACATTTGTCCTCACCGACTCCTCCCCTAAACAATTAGGACCCAGTTGTACAATCACCTTGCCCACGGCTTTAGACTTTCCCAATCACAACTCTAGTTCCCGATTCCAGACCCCGCCCTCCCTGGCAGCCCCTCGTTTTTTCTCGGCCGGAGTCACCTTTGCATTACAAATGTTCCGCCCCGCCCTCTGCCTACCTTGCTGCGTTAGACCCCGCCCCCTAATAGGACTGACCAATAATCGGGAGCGCCTGGAGCCCCTGGGCGGGTCTGCAGCCAATGCGCACCCGTGGGCGGGCTCCGGGCCGGAATTGGGGGTGAAGCTACAGCGTTGTGCCCACATTCGGGGCGCACGGAGTTGAGGGGGTCCCTGGGGGACACCCGGAGCTAAGATGGCGTCCGCTGCTGAGGGGCATGTGGGAACGGTGGCAGAGCTGGCCAGGGTGCTGCGGTGGGGTTTCGAGGATCTGAGCCTTAACAAGTTGGCGACGTCCCTGGGCGCGTCAGAACAGGCGCTGCGGCTCATCATCTCCATCTTCCTGGGTAAGGACCCTCGTGCCTCTTTCCGCCTTCTCGCGGAGTCCGCGGGGAACGGGGACGTGACCTCCCCCTCTTCCCTAGCCAGCCAGGAGGGCTTTGTGGGGTGCGGATGTGAATCCTAAAACATACCATCCAGTTGTTGAAAGACAAGTCTTGTCTCGAGTCTGGGGGTGCTGTGCCCTCTGAACCTCTTCACCTTTCTACCTTTCTTCGACCCCTGCTGTACCCTTCATTTCACGCCGCTACCCTCCTCTCAACATGCCATGTCCCCATGACCTGTCATTTGTCTCTTGAGTTCTACTCTTTGGCCATGTGAACTGATGTCTGTTATTAATACAGGGGTGGGCAAAAGTAGTGAATATGCAAAACAGTTATTTATTAATTGTTGTATTATTTTCCATACGACCAACTGTAAACCTACTTTTGTTCACCCCTGTATCAGTCCTCACAGGCGCCCTTCTTATTGGTAGCATAGGCCCCCTAACTTAAGTGTGTTAGTCCTGTGGGCTTCCACAGCCCCACATTGAGTCTCTGTTTTGTTCATTGTCAGCTATTATTATATTTTCATCCCATTTCTGTCCCATATCTAATATTTTATTCTTACACCATATGGCTTTTTTTCTTCTTTCTTTCTTCAGAACCCACCTGTCGTTTACACTGAAAGTCGTTTTAATACTGGGCTCGGGAAACAGGACTGACAACCCCCTTATCCACGCTACCCCAAGCGTTCATTACCTGTATGGTTCAAAGGATGTGGTGTATGTGAATTTGTGTCACAACAAGCTGTGTTATAAATGGTTTATAGGATTTTTTACTGCCTACTTCCTGCATGTTATTTTTTTTTAATTTTTTCATTTTTTTAATGTGTGAAAACAGCATGCTGCTTAGAAACTGGGACCCCAGGCAAGCCACTTAACATCTCTAGACCCCAGTTTTCTTAAATATGGCATGAAAACATTAATGCCTAACTGATAGGATTGCTGTAAAGTGCTGTAGGAATTCAAAGGTCAAGAACTGAGATACAACTATTTGAGTAGTTGGAAGATTTTATGAAGGTCATGGGACTTTAGGTAGGAGAGTAGGGGTGGGGAAGAATTAAGCAAACAGGACCGGGACAGAGCAAAGGGTGAGAGAACTGAGCAGTATGAAGTTTGAGATAAAGTTGGACAGCTGTGGAACGTCTTAAATACCTGAAAGAAGTTTGGAATTTATCCAGTTGTCAGTAGAGACATTGACATATAATATCACTTAAGAGTGTTAACTGAATCTAGATAATGGGAGATGCATTAATTCATATTTAAAGAACCCTTGCTAATATCATTGCCATTTGCCTATTACATATCAAACCAAAATGATCTTCCTTTCTTCCAAGTAAAGGTTTCCTTTTCCCTTCCTTATAGAACTGTAAAATTTTAGAGGTGGAAGGGACCTTAGATTGTGTCACTTCCTCAGTACCACCCAGATCTAACCCAAACTTATCAGCACCCCCATCTAGGGTTCTTTGCACCACACTAGCTTTTAACTTCCCACTCTTTCAACCGTGTTTCTGACCCACTTATTTGTTGGGCTTGTGATTGACAATTAGGAGTGTTTACATTAGTTAGGAAGCTCACTGTTGATTTCTCAACTATAAATTGAGACTGTAACACAAGTAGCAACAGATTATAAGGGGTAGCTTGTTAAATGGAGCCAAGGCTGGAATTAGGACTTGAAATTCATCCCTTTTGTGCTGCCAGTAAAATACTACCTGTGCGGTACTGACAGGTAACTGCTATGTACTGTCATGCAGCATACAGCCGACTGGGAAATTGTTTTCTCTGTATCCTCCCCTCTTGAGTCCCCTTGCCCATTCTACCATTTCCCATATTTCCCCTTCCTATTTCACGTGTGCCACTGCCTTAAGTAACTCACAGTATTTCTCATTTTTAGATCAACTTAGGACTTCATGTTGCCTCATATCATGCATAGCTCTTCCACATGGATATGGAGGATTGTATTTTTTAGGACTAGTTAAATACGTTACACGCAGACATAATTTGATGACCCCGACATGTGCATGGAAGACGGAGTGCACTCTGGTTGTAAACCTGTTTCATATTTTCATTTCTGTGTATTGTAATCTAGAAACCAGTACCTTCCAGCAGTGGAGTTCCTGGTTCCTGAACCCAGCTCTCTTGGGAAACTGAGATACTGGAAGAAATCTTTGCCATAGGTACCAAGAAGACCTGTAGTCCAAAATTATTTCTGGCTCACTTTCCTCTACTTCAGTATTAATTTGGGTTAAAAGTACCTAAACGCAGATACCCTGAGGGAAGAGTTAGATATATCAGACATTCACATTTTAAGGTGTGAATAATTTTGAATTAGATAGTCCCATTACCACATCCTTAGCATCTTACTCCCCCTGCTTGAATTCCCCCTGACCTTGGGGTGGGCTGGAGAACATTAAACCACCAGCTTTCAAAACTTTTTGACTGGGACTGATGGTAAGAAATATGTTTTACATTATGACTCAGTGTTACATATGTGTAGACATGTTTTTTAAACAAAAGTTTCAGGAAACACTACTTATCCTTACTGTAGGCAGTGTGTTTAGCTATTTTCTATTTTATTTTTAGTATCGTTTATGACCCACTAATCGATTTCATGACCCATTAATGGGTTACAGCTAGTAGCTTGAAAAATTCCAAGTTAGAGGCTGTAATTTTTAATATTCAATATTTCAAGAAAAGAGTAAGCTCATAAGGACTGCCGCATTGGAATATTGTGAGTAGCCAGAAGACCCTAGTAAAGGAGGGTGTGCACATCTCGTGTATGATTGCAGGGCGTTTGGTGGGAGATGAATGTTGCTATGAGCCCTGGTGCTGGCAAATGCTACTGGAAAACATCTCCTCTTCAACAACTTGGGTCTCATGACCCCTTAGCATAACAACATGAATTGTTCCAGATAAATTCAGTGGAATGTACCTACAGCGAGTAAAGCCCTGTGCTGGCCCCTGAATGGGCAAGGGCAGCGGCGTGGCATGAGTAACAGAGCTGTGCACTCCAAGACATTGCAGACAGTCTGTTAGGAACTGGGCATGAGATAAGTACTCTAATAACCACAGTAAAAGGCGGCTGCCCGAGGGCCATAAGAGAATTACTGAGCTTTATGGGACTTAAAAATTGAGCCTTTAATGAACTTTGAAAGTTGAGTAAGGTTTCAGCAGATTGAGATGATAAGACAAAAGGAATAGCATGAGCAAAAACAGTGAGGTAATAATGTGTGGTAACACTTTCGAGAAGCTCTAAGCTGTCCAGTTTGACTAAAGCAGGACTGAAGTAGAGAAGCGATGGGAAATAAGACTGGGAAGGTAGGTTATGGAGCCTTGCAAGCCAAGGTATGGAGTTTGTACTTAATGAAGCAGATGATAGAGAGCCATTGGGAATATTTGAAAGGGGAATAATGTGACCAAAGCTGTATTAGGAAAATAATACGATGAAGGGTAATTGGAAGTGGACATAGACAAGAGGTAGGAAATCTAAGGAGAGGGAGCAGAGCCTAAATAGTTATAATGACTCGGAAGCAAGGTGGTTGCACTAAAAGGGGAAGGGAGGGATCTCATGGGAGGTATTTTTGGAATACAGTCTTCTGAAAGGTAGATTCTGTAAACAATTCCACCTACACAGTCCTCATGCCAGAAACCCAAGAATGAGCCTTGTCATGTCCCCACACCCTAGTCACCAAATCCAAGCGATATTACCTCCAAATTGTGTCTCGAATACATCCCCTTTTCTCCGTCACCATAGCCACTGACCATCGGTCACCAAAACCACCCAAGTAGTCTCCTGACTGGTCTCTCATTCCGTTCTTGTCCCCTCTAGTCTGTTCCCCAAAAGCAGCCAGAGTGGTTCGATGCTGAGCCTCTCCTGCTCAGAACCCTTCGGAGCTTTCAAAGTTGGCTGGTCAGCCCCTGCCCTCTGCTCCAGCCTCATCTCAAGCAAGTTCACAACCTTTTAGCCTCATGGCCTTTTTTCAGTTTCTCAGAAAAGACATTAAGCCCTTTCCTACCTCAGAGCCTTTGTGCCTGCTCATCCTACTGCCTAGAATGCTCTTCACTTGTTACTCACCTGAAACTCCTTTTTGCCTTTCAGGTCTCAGTTCAAATTGTCACTTCCTCAGAAAGCTCTTTCCTGACACTCTCTTTTTAAAGTCTGTTCCTTGTACTTCCTCATACTTACTGAAATTTCCTTACAAGTATACATTCTAATTTGTAATTAAATATTTGTAGAAGAGGGCAGAAACAATGTTTTGTTTAACACAGTATACCTGGAGTTTAACAGGGTACCTGGCTTATAGAAGAGGCATAATAAATACTTGTTGAAAAAGTCAATGTGTGAATGAACGACTTGGCAATTGATTAAATGCAGGATAAAGAAGTAGTTTAAGCCCTGGCTGGTGTGGTTCAGTGGATTGAGTGCTGGCCTGCAAACAGAAAGGTCAGCGGTTCGATTCTCAGGCAGGACACATGCCTCAGTTGTAGACCAGGTCTCCAGTTGAGGGCGAGCAAGAGGCAACCAATCGATGTTTCTCTCACACATTGATGTTTCTCTCTCCCTTCCCCTCTCTCTACAAATAAATAAAATCAAATCTTTTTTTAAAAAAAGAAGTAGTTTAAAAACAAAACAAAACTCCACCTGTCTGCCTGGGTAGGTGAAAAGATGACCGTATCTTTCACAAATGCAGAGAAGTCAAGAGGAAAGTTAGATATTTTTCAGTTCCAGGTAATGATCTAGTTTGGGATTTGCCTTAGGTTCCAAGGGCACCTCTACGTGTCTTGAGAATTGTGAAGCCACTAGGCTTAAGCTCAGGAAGGAAATTGAGCTAAAGATACAGTTTTAGTCTATGGCCATACCACCCTGAACACACCTGATCTCGTCTGATCTTGGAAGCTAAGCCGGGCCGGGCCTTATTAGTACTCGGATGGGAGATACAATTTTAGGAGTCCACATTGGTATCATAATTGAATCTGGGAAGGAATGAAATGCCATGGAAAAGCTTATAGGAGAGAATAAAACCTACTTCGTGTTGGAGTATGTTGCTACCCCCTTGTTGATAACAATAGCTGACATTCATTAAAGATTTGCTACATACCAGACATTGTTAGAAGTGCTCAACAATACCCCACTAAAACTGTCAGTCGCCCATAAGATAATTACAGCACTGTTCTCTCTCTTGCCTAAGGTCACATCCATTTCCACCTAACTCTAGAGTCCTTGCTTTTCACCTACTGCAAATTGGGAGGAGCGTGTAGGGGTGGAAAAGATAAACATCCTTAATAGCCTTTTCTCTTTTCACTCTATGTGGTTAAACTAAGATGTAATCGGCATATGAGATACCTTTCAGCTTTCCAAGCTGGAGGTGGCCAAATAGAGCAGATGGCCACCCTGCTTATTTTGAGTGTTCTCGAGCCTTGGCCATGACTGTGACTTGGCTGTTAGACTGATCAGAAAGTATACTTGGAAGTGAGGATTCATTCCTCAGAGGGTCAGAATTAGCCTCAGTGTGGTTAGCAACCTTTAAAATCAAGGGAGTTTCTGTAATCTAGAACCCTTTGAACCAAAGTCAGGTCTGGCCCTTCAGAACTAAATCCATTTTTTCAATGCAAAAAGCTTCCTTCAGGTAGCATTGCAATGACAATATGAAGTATTCATTTGTTTTTAGAGAGAGGGGAAAGGAGGGAGAAAGAGAGGGACAGAAACATCAGCGTGAGAAAAAAACATCAATCTGTGGCCTCTAGTACTCGCCCCGACTAGGGACCAAACCCTCAACCTTTCACTTTGCAAGATGATGCCCAACTAACTGAGCCACACCAGTCAGGGCTGGGGATTTTTTTTAAATATATTTTTCCAATTACTTGTTTGTACTCCAGTATCTTACATTGCACAAAATTTCATGTTTTGAATGCCTGTTTAACTTTAATGTCAAATAGAATCTTTTCTTTGCAGAGGCATGTGTGAATTAAGGCCCATGAGATTATACGTACAAGCTAATTTAACAGAAATTATTACATTCCCACTGACATTAAATCTGTCTGGGCAGCCATGGGAACTCACTGGAGGTGTTCAGTCCAACAAACTTTTAAACATGGGATTTGATCTTTGGAAAGAAAGTAGCATTTCAGCTGGACCTTAAAGAGTATGGAAGGTTCTGGGCAGGTAGAGATAAAAAGAGGAGCTTTACAGGTGCAGAGAATAATGAACATATACGTGAAGGAAAGGACAAGTGAGACATCTGAGGAACAGCAAGTGGACCATTTTGGCTAGAACAATAACGGATCCGTAAAGGAGCAGTAGAGAAAAACTCAGTAGACTTTTCAGGGGTGGGATGTTGGGGGGCAGGGTAAGGCGGTAGGACGTGCACTGTCTTTGGAGACCTGCAGGCCTAGGTCTCTAGGTGCAAATTCTAGATTAAATATTTACTACCTGCTTCACCATAGGTAATTAGTAAACTTCGGCTGTTCATTTTTTAATGTTCCCAAAGGCCAAACTTATTAAAAAATTGAGGTCAAGAGTTAGGCAATTTATCTTGATAATTTTTAAATTATATTTAATTCATCACAAGCAGCAATATTTTGAAACAGAATGCAAAATTTACATGACTTTTTAAAAAGTAATATAATCACCAAAGAAATTTCTCATTTGTAGAGAGCTGCACTCTTTTGGCAGATATGTTCATTCTCCTCTGCCCTGGGAAAGTTTGAGCAGCATTTCATTGCTCACTGGGATGCTGTGAGGACTAAATGAGACAAACTGTGTAAACTATTGACCAAGCCTGATCCAAGGTAGTTTCAAATCATTGTTCTCTCCCTTCCCTCAATGAGTATTCATCTCCTTCCTTTCCAAGGAGACGCACAGTGTCGTCTCGGGACCAGCAGCATCAGCATCTCCTAGGAACTTGTTAGAAATTCAGATTCTCAAGTCTACCCCAGACCTACTGAATGAGAAGCTCTGAGGATGGGGCCTAGGGCCCTGTTTTAACAAGCCTCCCGGGTTATACTGATTGCCATGAAGTTTGAGGATCGCGGGCTTAGTGTACAGTCATGCACCGCATAGCGACGTTTCAGTCAAGACGGGCTGCATATACGACAGTGCCGGTCCCCTGAGATTAATGGAGCTGAGAAATTCCTAATGATGTAGCCATCATAACATTACTGACACGTCTGTGGTGATGCTGGTGTAAACAAACCTACTGCGTTGCCAGTCATAGAAAAGTATAGCATAAATAGTTAGGTACAGTACATAACACCTGATAATGATGATACACAACTATGTAACTAGTTTATATATTTACTATACTATACTTATTATTCTTATTATTTTAGAATGTACTTTTTCTACTTATAAGAACAGTTTTTTGTAAAACAGTATGTTGCATAATGCTGGCAGCCGCCTAATACTCTGGTGTTCACTGTGTCTACCTTGCCTCTTGATTGTATCATTTTCTCCTGTGCTCCATTTAATCATGTGTTGCTTTGTGCAGCCGCATGCTGCACAGGGCTGCAGCCTGGGAGCAATGACTATACCATCTAGGTTTGTGTACATGACGCTTGCCCAATGACGGAATTGCATAATAATGTATTGTTCAGAATGTATCCTGTCATTAACACATGACTGTATTTCTTCAAGTATCTATTTTGTAAAACTTGATGTCTTAATAGTATCGTAAACTTTTTGAAATGTCATTGTATCTTGTGATCTTTAGAATGAACAAAATGCTCTCAGGTTCTTTATAGCTTAGTTTTTCCCATTTACTAACATATCCTGTTATTTTTCAAATATTATTACTGAATCATATTAATGTCATTATAACATTATTATTACATCATTAGCATTTTATTATAATTCATCATTACCTATACCACTTGTTTCACACTTTCTTTTATCAGATTTTATTTATTTATTTATTTTATTTATTTTTAAAGAGAGGGGAAAAGAGGGAGAAAGAGAGGGAGAGAAACATCAGTAAGTTGCCTCTAGTACGTACCCTGACCAGGAATCTGACCATGACCTTTCACTTTACAGGATGACACCCAACTGACCTGCACCAGTCAGGGCAAAAATGCCTCCTTATTTAATCTTCTCATCAAAAGTGTGAAACAAGCCCTGACCCCTGTGGCTCAGCTGGGTGGGCGTAGCCCTGCAAAGTGAAAGGTTGCAGGTTCGATTCCTGGCTAGGGCACGTGTCTAGGGTGCAGGTCCGGTCCCCAGTCGCGGTGCATACTAGAGACAACAAATCGATGTTTCTCTGGTTGCATCAATGTTTCTCTCCCTCTCTTTCTCCTTCCCTTTCCCTCTCTCTAAAAATAAATAAAATCTTGAAAGTGACCAATTTAAAAAATATAGAGGACTTTTTTTCATAAGGTCATTAGCCCAATAGTTCCATCTTTCCTTTTTTGTCCTGCATTAATCACCTTGAGCGATATAGAATTCTCCTAATTGATCACCTCAGATTTCTTAATACAATTAATATATTAAGGCTAGTAACTTTAACAAAAATTAGGTGTCCTCGTTAGGGCTGCCAGGGAAAGCTGTTCTAAGCAAACAGCCTTTCTTACAGAGTTTTTAAGGGATGGTGTGTGTGTGTGGATGTTTTCCCAGCAGTTGCTGAAGTCAAGGGCCAGGAGATTTAGGGCCCACTTGGAGTTCTCTTGGTGAAGCAGTAATAGCTTCCTAGAGAACTTCAAAGACTATAATTTGTGTAACCCAAAAGATGTTGTATACATCCTTATTTCTCCCTATTTTCAAAATAAGAAGGCAGGGCAGGGCAGGGGGCAAATAAGACACTAAAAATGAGGATAAGTAATTGCTGGATAAGAGTTCCTCTGTGGCCTGAAATCTAAGTTTCGAATCTAAGTTCCTCCCTATTCAAGCAGTGGTTATGACGGTAAGTGAGATTCATGAAACTCTGGGTGCCTTGAATGAAAGCATCTGTCTCTGACCACCATGCACCACAACTGTTAGCAGTAGAGGCTTCTGACAGACACGTCATTGCGTTGTAACATTAGGGACAGTATGTCAGAAAGTCGGTAGAAGATCAGGCCAGAAATAATCAAACCCACGTTTTGTCCTTGACTTACCTGAAGTCATCGAGTAAACTATTAAAATGCCCCACTCTAACCATAGGCTAAGTTTAAAAAATAAAAAGCTTTTGTCAATTAAAGTTGCTTTCAGTACAAGTATTCACATCGCTATGGCATTTTCAGAAGAAAAGTTTACGTGGTCATATCTGCTATATAATATTATTAATGTAAGAGAGTAATTTTGCAGACAATTAAGAATTCACTATGAAAAATTGAGGATTTATGTACACGTATAAAGAACCGAGGTCCCAGGAGGTTAAAGTTTTAATTGCGATATGTTTGTATATATATGCTCTAATGAGAAGTGGCACCCATGTAGACATGGGAAATGGCTTAGAGCTCTTGAGGTTTTCAGTTTCTGCTCTGATAGCAATTCTAAACTCATGGACTTGGACACCACTCTGGACTACTGTCCATAAATACAAAACTTCTGTTTGCAAGCCAGTAAGAACAGGTGAACTGGAATAGTGCACTTTAAGGCTTCCATGGCATATACCTCAGACAAAAGTGGAAAAGACTGATTATAATTGGAATACAAATATACTGGGGTCCTGACTAAAAATATTGAACTGTAATGGCTACTACAAATCCTCATTCTTTAGCTAAAGAGTAATCTAACTCTACTTCTTAATTTTTCATTGGCCCTTCTGAAAGACTAGACAACAAAAGCAAAACATGGGAACTCCTAGATGGCATGTATTTCTGTTATTTACACTAAGAGCCTAACAGGGTCATTATGGGAACCCAGGCCATAATCTCACCAGAAGCTCCAAATTTTTCCAAGTCTCACCCTCTCGTTTTGTATTTTAAAGTACTCATATTTTTATTTTATTCTGAAATATATATTTTTTCAATATTTTTGCAGATTCTTCCCAAGTCTTAAAGTAATACTGAGATGCTAGTGCAGAAAGGAGTAGATTATTTCCAACTTGGACGGTGAGGGATAAATTAGACTTCATCAGAATTAAAAACTTTTGTGCATCAAAGGATACTATCAAGAAAGTGAAAAGATAACCCTCAGAATGAAAAAATATTTGCAAATCATATATCTGATAAGGCTCTAGTGTACAGACTATATCAAGAATTATCATAACAATAATAAAAAGACAAATGGCCCCATTTTAAAATGGGTGAAAGACATAAATAGACATTTTTCTGAAGAAGACATACAAATGCCAGTAAGCACATGGAAAGATGAAGATAAACAAGCCCTGATAAGGATGTGAAGAAACTGGAGCCCTCATGCATGGCTGGTGGGAATGTAAAATGGTGCGGCCACTGTGGAAACAGTGTGGCAGTTTCTCAAAATTAAACAGTTTATAGTATGACCCAGCAAGTCCACTCCTGGTTATATAGTGTATTTAACCGAATAGAAAGCATACGCTCACCATAAAAACTTGTACATAGATATTCCTAACATTATTATATTAGCTAAAAAGTGGAAGCAACCCAACTGGTGAATGAATAAACAAAATATTATATTCATGCAGTGGAATATTATACAGCCATAAAAAGGAATGAAGTACTGATACATGCTACAACATGAATGAACTTTGAAAACATTATGCTAAATGAAAGAAATCAGACACAAGTGGCCACGTATTGTATGATTCCATTTATATGAAGTGCCCAGAGTAAGTAAATCCAGAAAGTAGACTGATGGTTGCCAGGAGATGAGAGGAGGGTTAAATTGGGAGTGGACTGCTAAGAGGTTGGGGTTTCTTATTAGGGTAATGGAAGTGTTCTGATATTAGATAGTGTGGATTGTTGCACAGCACTGTGAATATACTAAAATCCACAGAACTGTACACTTAAAAAAAAAAAAAAAAGAATGAAGGGCAACTGTGTATGATCACAGAGGTAGAGAGGAAAAGAGAACCCAACAGACAATTAGAGGATGCGATGCTATTATCTTTTCTCTTAGAATCTTAACTGGGTAGGAATGAGTTTATTGTTTTATTTGCTGAAAAACCTGCTGAGAAAAATGGGTCATACCTACCTTGTTTATATGTACAAAGATTAAATTTGGCAACTGTGAAGAACATTATCAGGACAGGTATTTGAGGGCGTTGGAGAAAGAGCAGCTAATTAGCCACCGGCAGTGCGACAGGGCAACCCTTGGGCAACCCTAGGACAGATCAAGTCCCAACAGGATCAAAGAACCAAAGCACTGTTTTTTCCACTGGGAATTCTGAGGATAACAGAATTTTCTGGCATATGCCAAGTTTTGTTGTAGTGGTTGATTTTTTTTTTTTTTTAAATAATCAGGATTTGTAAGACCTGAGTTTTATATAATCTTGGGGATCTTCTTTGAGGAGAAAAAAAAATACAAAAATACTTTACAAGTTTTACAAAAATTTAAGTCCATGTGAACATCTTGCTCTCACCTCCACCCCTCATCCCTGCCCCCATGACCTTAAAAGGGGCCTATGTAAATAAAGGGCCTTGAAACTAAAGCTTTAGTAGCTTCTTGGTAAATCAGCTTCCTGGGAGTACTGGGTGCAGACTGAGGTGGGAAAAGGCCAAAATTTCACACCCCTAGATTAGAGGCTTGAGCCTGGGACTTTATATTTTAAAACCAGGTAAAAGAATACTCAGATTTTAAGAAATCAAGTATGGAAGGGCTTATATAAAACATTTGCCCCCACATGGAATAAATATTTTTAAAGTGACCTAAAAGAAGTCCATGTGTCATGCTTTTACAGATATTTTCTCTTTTAATATGTGCAACGGCCTATGAGATGGCTGGTACTCTCTGTGTTTCACTGATGAAGAAATTGAGGTACAAAGAATCTTAAGTAATTTGCCCAAGCGGCAGAACTGAATTTCTTTTTATTTTTTTATTTTTAAAGGCTTTTTTTTTTTAAATTCTCACCAAGTATGTTTATTGATTTTTAGAGGAGGGAACGGGGGGGGGGGGGGGGGGGGGGGGGGGGGGGGGGGGGGCGGGTGCTGGGAGGAGAGAAGCATCGGTGTGAGCAATAAACATCATTCAGTTGCCTCCCTTACGCATCCCAACTGGGGACTGAACCTGCAAGGTATGTGCCCTGACCAGGAATCAAACCTGCAACCTTTTGGCGTACGGGATGACACTCCAACCCACTGACCCATCTGGCAAGGGCCAGAACTAAATTTCTGAACTAGATTACTCTTGATCTGAGTCCAGGGATGTTCTATAGGCATACCTTGGAGATATTGCAGATTCAGCTCCAGACCACCGCAATAAAGCAAGTTGTAATTTTTTGCTGGTGGAAGGTCTTTCCTTCAGCTTATAAGAAAGCACAACACCTGTGAAGTGCAATTAAGCGAAGTGCAATAAAATGAGGTTTCCTGTACTCCATCCATCAGATAATCTAACTAGAAGTTGCTACCATGTGGTTTACTAACTTAAAAAGAATTAAAATGTGATAAAATACACTGAATATAGGCAACAGGGGTGTCATTTTATGCCAGTAAAGGCATTTAAGTGTCTTAAATCACCTCAAAGTCAGTCTAGACATCACTTGTCGCTGCTCCACTAAAATGAAGACATGCCAGTCATTAGCTTCTTTTAGCTTGAAAATTCTTTCAATCTGTAAATTTTTGTAGAATTTTGTAGGAAAAAAAATTTATCTAAAGTAACAAAATAACTATGTGACCATTTGAACAAACTCTAGTAATATAGAAAAATACCATAATCCAGCTGTTCAAACATAAGGATAATATTCTTGACATCCCTTCAGCCCTGTCGTCATACTTGAAGTGCTCCTGAGGGCTTGCCACTGATAGATGACTGACTTCCTGGGCTAAGAAGCTAGTGAGAACCTATGAGTGTCTGATCCCTGTGGCATGACAATGAAGCGGACTGGTGACATCGAAGTCAGTCTTTTGTTGTGTCGTAACTTTGCAGCTTTTCCAGCAGGTTTCACCACTCAACGTGTACATATCAGTCACTAGCACTAAGCTTAAGAAGGCCTTGCTTATTAAGAGCACTTGGCTGAAATGGAGCAAAGAATTTTTTTTTTATTGTTTGATTGATTTGAGAGAGAGTAAAACATTAATTTGTTATTCCACTTATTTATGCACTTATTGGTTGTTTCTTGTATGTGCCCTGACTGGGGATCAAACTCACAACGCTGCTGTATTGGGAGGACACTCTAACCACCTGAGCTACCCGACCAGGACAAAGAATTACTTTTGGTAGGACTGTGGGACAGTTTAAGTTTAGGTTGTTTGGTTGGGTTAAGTGACTAAAAACTAATATTTCTTAACATTCATAATAACCATTTCTCACAGGTAACATCTACTAGCTTACCTTTAAAATATCCCCTCCGTTCTCCTATTCTCGTCATTTTATTTATTTATTTATTTATTTTCAGAGAGAGGGAGGCAGAGAAACATCAATGTCCCGTTGGTTGCTTCTTGCACACCTCCAACTGGGAACCTGGCCTGCAGCCCATGCATGTGCTCTGACCAGAAACTGAACCGGTGACCTTTTGCTTTGTGGGACAACACCCAACCACTGAGCCACACCAGCCAGGGCTATTCTCAGGTCATTTCGATAACTTGTTTCAGTGTCCCCAAATCTTATACCACAATTGTCAAAATGTTTGAGATACTCAGCTAGAGTTAACTTTCAGAAAGGAACTGCTATATTCTTACTACACAGTATGAGGTTAGGGACATGGTGTCCCCCAGGATTAGATTAACAAAGAAAGTATGGGAGAGATATTTAACATTAAAATATCTATATTTAACATTAAAATGAGGTCTTTAAATGCTTTTAGATAGGAAGATAAACACAAACATTGGCGTGCATGTGTCTATGCAGGTGCTGGAGTATAGATGGTTATTGAGAAATCAAAAGAATAACACAGCTGTCGTTTTAAAAACACATAGCTAGTTATTACTGATTCACTCGCAGGCACCTCCCAAGTGCTAAGGCATGTGGCAAGAATATCAGAGTGGAAATCCGGTGATGTGGATTCTAATTTAAGCTGTGCTCTACTAACCTTGGATTTACCAGTTATCCCCTTTGGGCCTTAGTTTCTTATCTATCTAATGAAGGGTTTGGAGTCAGTGATTTCTAAGGTTTCTTAAGTTCTAAGAATCTGTATAGCCAATGAATAACCATTCTGCATGTGACTCTGCTTGAGGTAGAGAGGATTGTCAGAATGCGGAAGGTGTATTGGCCTGTTAAGTGCCTAATCAGTTACTTATCACTTAAATAGTGCCAGGTAGGGCCTATTTGTCTTTGTCCTCCTTTTCTCTGTATAGATCTGTAGCACAAGGAATTTCCACTTTGGTGAAAGAAGAGAAAAAAATTGAGTGGCAGATCTTCAAAGTGGAAATAATAAAGTTAAAATTATCATGTGAAAATTATTTGATAAAAATAAACTACAAATAATCTATGTTAAAAGCAGTCCTTTTATATTCTAGTCTGTATTTTATATTCTAGTCTGTGATTCTTGGAAAAATTTAACTGAAATTTGATGAAAGAGCAGACAAATCCTAAATGTGGCCTTCTAATATTGCCCAAAGCAAAATACTCATTATCTATGGTAACATTCCACAGTCTAGAAAAATGAAAACCTCCAGATGAGACTCTTTTAACTAGAAATTCCATAGAGTGGCTTTAAATCTTGTCAGTAAACAATCCCTAAGAGCAGTGACAGGCATAGCCTCTTTTTGAGATTCTGTGTCTTCAATCCTTTATGTCCAGCTATAAGCATTAATTTTGAGTTTGAGATGAGTTTCAGTTACTCTACTTTAAGGAGCCCATTGACCATCTAAACCAGATCTCACAAGAAGTAAAGATGAGGTTCAAGGAGGTAACCCGGGCCACATTGCTGAAGGCTAAGAAAGAAATGGGTAGACAAGAAATAGAGGTGATGGGTTAGACTAAGATTCTAGGAGATTGACTGTAAAAGGAATAAGTGAAAATGAACAGCAGCTAGAAGCAGCAGCAAAGGGACATGGGTGGGTAGGGAGGGCTAGAGGGTTAACATGGAGGACCTGTGCCGTGTTGAAGGTAGAGGAGATAATGTGCTGAGGGGCCAAGTCATGGACTTAGAGGTGAGACCATGGGTTAGAATCCAGCTTCATTGATCACTAGCTAATCAGCATGGGTCAGACAACTACTTTGATTTGTTTGCTTATTCATAAAAATAAAAGACAATAATATTTATTATTTACCTCATAGAGTGGTTTTGAAGATTAAATGGGATAATGTGTTGAGTGCTTAAGTCAATGCATGACACTAAGTGTTCAGTAAAGGTTAATTTCTGGTATTGATGATGATAATGGTTATTGAGAAGAAAAGACTAAGGAAGTTAGCAAGAAAGATCATAAAGGAAGTTCCCAAATATGACTGGTATGGGTAGATTTCAGAGGATTGGGACCAAAGAGAAGGAGGAGGTGTTTAAAAACAAGGGAGGGACATCTTCCTTTGAATCTGGAGGAAAGGATAAAAATACGGATTTCAAGCAGAGCTTCTTAAGTTTTCTCATGGACAGTTCCCTGAAGTCCATGGTACAAGACTAAATAAATGTACACTCTCAGGGACTCCGGGGTATTTAGCATAAAGTGGCTGTAAAAGACAAAGTCTCGAAGTCTCGTGTTGTTATCTTTAAAATGCAGGGCAACTTTGCATTCCATTTTGTGTCATTTAATATAATTAAGTTACTTACCAGTTAAATTACTTAAATTTTTTCCTGCAAAACATCTAGTATAGTGGATGTGCCACCTTTGATCTTGCAGCTTCATCAGCTGCCCCAGTTTGAGCAGCTCATATTTGATTCATGTAAATCGACAATGATGTTTTAAATCAGAAGTCAGAGCTCTCTGCTATGTTCCCACGTAATACTAACTTCTGAAGAAAGAAGAGTGAATAATGTTCCATAGCTGAGGAATTGCCCACTTATGTTTTTGATAACTTTTGCAAAATGAGGGCATTATCTCTGGTCGATTGAGTTTCTGAGGTTGGGCTGTGTGTTCCCTCAAGCCCCCCATCTCATTTGGCTTCTCCCACACTGCCATTCTTCCCAAGAGATGACCCACCTCACCCATTTCACTGAGGAAATTAAGGATCTTACTGTCGGCTTCCTCCTCTGTCTTTCATATTTCTATACCAGCCTCCTTGCCTTGCCCTCTGGTCTTGAGGAGAGCCAGAGTTTCTTCCCCCTAAGGGAAGTCCTTCCTGTGGCGCAAATATTATCCTTTTCCACTCTACTGCTTTCTTCCATAAAACATATATGGATAGAACTTCTCTGTCTCTGAGATTTTTCACTTCACACTCTGGCCAAAAGTTTACTGCCAAATTACTTGAACAGATAGTCTTCATATCCAGCCTACAATTTCCTCTTTATCCACTCACTCCCTTGTGCTGCCCTCCGCCTTCCGGTCTCCATATTCATCATGCTCTGCTGTTTCCAACTACTGAGGATTTCATTTTGAAGTTCAGTGTTGCTGTCCTCTTCCTCACCCTTCTTAGCTTCTGTAACACTCGATGTTTTTAAACTCCTTTCCTACTGAAATGGCCTTCTTCCTTTCTCACATGTATACTATCCTGATTTACCTTCCTGTCGTTTGTTTGTTGGTTGGTTGGTTGGTTGGTTTTATCTCAATTTCTTTTGCTTACACTTCCTTAAATACAGGCATTTTTCCAAGACTCAGCCTTGGCCTGCCCTTTTGTGGTCTGTCCCAATGCAAGCTTATCTTTTTTCCTGGCTTCAACTATCACCAGCAACCCCACCACCAGCGCCAGCTTTCTCCTCCAGCCGTTGTGTCTCTGCAGTGACACCACCTTCTTTCTAACCTCTGAGACATGGAATCTTGAGGTCAGTGGTCTTCACATTGGGGTCCATGTACCATAGGGGTACAAAGAGACTTCCCAGGGGATACATGGGCATGGATAAGGGAATAAGTTTCCAGATTTTCAACTTCTAGATGTACTTCTTTCTAAAATTGATATGCTTGAAACTGTCTGCTCTGAAGGTTCTTTCCCAGTTCTCTTACAATCACCCTTCACCAGTCTGAAAAGGGAAAAAAGGCATCATGGGTTGTCCCAGGGTATAAAAATTCCACAGCACACCATAAAAGTAAAGCAAAGAGGAGCAGTCCCTTATTTTATTCAGGCCGCACACTCATGGCAACCCTCTGCTTATCTATCCATCTTAAAAGTAGAATTCAGAAATAAGATGATTGTCATGAGGGAGAAGAATTAACATATTTATTTGATTTTAAAAATGAAGTTAGCCCTAGCCAGGGTGGCTCACTTGGTTGGAGCATCATCCTGTCACCAAAAAGTTGCAGCTTCCATCCCTGGTCAGGGCACATACCCAAGTTGTGGGTTCAATCCCTAGTCGGGGCGAGTACGAGAAAGCAACCAATCAATGTTTCCCTTTCTCCCTTCCTCTCTCTCTGAAAGCAATGAAAAAATGTCCTCGAGTGAGGATCTAAAAAACAAAACCAAAAATGAAGTTGGACCTTCTTTGACAGAAAGTAAGACTGATCAGGCTGGTTGGTCTGCCATTTGGATTACATGGCAGACATTTTCCATATGTACTTACAGCACATCTTCAATATACTTAACAAAAGCACACATCATTTGCTGTTGTTTATACTTATAAATGTTAGGTGGCAACTGAACAATGCAAGAGGGGATTATATAGTTTTCCATAATTCTTTTAGGGGCTATTTCAGCAAAAAACGTTTGAAAACCATTGCAGTGGCTTAACCATCTTTAATTCAACCTTTTCCATCATCCCCACATCTAGTCAGTCCTACTGAATTTTTTCCTGTTATATCAGTTTTAGACTCTGCCTGTTTTTACAAACCTTCCAGTTCATTTTTGTTACTGTTTCACCCCAGGGGGGGAAATAGTCTTGAGGTGACTGTTCCATGCTCTTTCCCGCCCCTGTTTCTTTTACTACATTATTCCCCTCCCTTGGAATGAAATGCCCTTTCCTTCTGTCTTCTCTGTTTATCCTTAACGCCCTGGTCATTATCGATTTCTGTCTTCTCTAACCACTCCAATCGTGGCTATTTTATGCAGTTAGCACTTATAGAACATCATTGTGTGATATTTCTTCTCTATCTAAAAAGCTCCTTAAGAATTAAAAAGCATCCCTTACAGTTGCTAACATATCTCCCTTTTTGCCTAATGCAAGTGCTGACCACATAATGTATGCTTAATAAATATTTTATTGACTGTCTAGAATACTAATTTATTAATTCTTTCATCCACCCATTCAACAAATAGTTTTGAGACATTTTTTGTACCAGAAACTGTACCAGGCACTGGGTACAGTAACGGGAAAAACAGACAAAAATCCCTGCTTTCAAAGACTGATAAATAAGTAAAATACATAGTATGTGAAAGAGTAGTAAGTGCTGAGAGGAAAGCAGAGCAGGAAAAATAAAACAGGAAGTATGATTGGTGGTGGGTGTGGAGAACATGTGCAATTTTAGATAGGATGGGAAGGCTTTACTGATAGGGTGACTTTTTAGTAAAGATCTAAAGTGAGAGAGGCTGTAGGAGGGACTTTTCTGTGGAAAGAGCATTCCAGGCAAGGAACCTGTCAGGTGAAGGCTACAAGGCTGGATCTGCTTGATGTTCCAGGAAGGGACAGCTTTGTGGCTGAGGTGGAGCAGAGATTAAGAGATGAGTCAGAGAAAGGTGGGGTGAGGAAGGGGTGAACAGATCTATAGGTTCTGGTCAGACTTTCACATTTGTTGAGTGAGATTGAAGGCCTTCTGATGGTTTTGAGAAGAGAAATGAGCCAATCGGACTTAATGTTATAATAGATTCGCCCTGGACACTGTGGTAAGGACAGACTGAAGAGAGGCAAGAGCAGAGGCAGAGAGACCAGTCAGGAGGCGACTCTAATAATACAGGCCAGAGATGGTATTGACTTGGACACATGGGAAGAAGTGGCTGGATTCTGGGTTTATTTTGAAGGTAGAACAAACAGGATTTGCTTACTGATTGGGTTGAGGTTTGAGGGAAGGGAGGTCAAGAATGATGGCAAGGTTGCGGGGTTTCAGCCCGGAGTGAACAGAAGGGTAAGTTGCTGTTTGCTGAGATGGAGAAGGCTAAGGGAGGGGCAGGTTTAGTGGGGGACGTATGTCAGCAGTTCAGTTTGGGACTTGTAAAAGTTGAGATATCCATTAGGCATGTACCTGCCCAAGGAGTCAAGTAAGCTATACAAGTGTGGAATTCAGGGAAAAGTTTAGGCTAGAGATGAAAATTTGGGAGACATCAGCAAACAGATGGTATATATTCGAAGCCATGAGACTGGATGAGATCACTGGGTATTTCACTATTAACGCAGAGGTGAAGCCATCTCACACTTACTGAACATCTAATATGTACTGGGCTTAATGTACAAACCCTAAGCTAGAGCTTTATTTTACTGATGAAACTGAGACTGAAAAAGATTAACTATTCAGCCAACCTGAGGTGACAGCTACTAAGTAACAGAGCCAGGTATTCAAACTGAGATCCGTCTTAATGCCAAAGTCATGTTCTTTTAACCTTCCTGTGCCTTAATTTAATAGTACATTGCATTTTAGAAAAAGTGCTATTGTCAAGCCATAATCAGTTCCCTTATTTTTAAAAATATGATATGCATCCTCTTTTGAAAAGCAGATGGAAGGGAAATCCCTTAGTCATTTGTTTGTCACACAGAACAAAGATTAGATTCAGAAGCTTCGATATCCACTTGCCCCAGAACTTCTGAGGCCTGCTTTATTGCCCTCTAATTTTAGGTAAATGTGTGTTTGTATAATTTTGTGAAACTTAGAATATTTTGGACACTGTGCTAGTTACTTTATGTAATTACTAATTACATTATCTCCTTTGGTCCTTACAGTAGTTCACTGAGGCAGGTACTAGTAATATCCCCATTTCACAGGTGAGAAACAGACACCCAAGATCAAACAGCTATTATGTGTCAATTACTATTAGTCAATCTGTCACAAAAGGTATACAGGATACTGTGCTCTGGGAGGTCCAAAGACATAGCATGCCTATAGGAAAGGAAATTGTAAACATGAAAATTTTAATACAAAACAAAGAAGTATAGAATGACATATTACGGTATGTAGTAATTCCCCAAATGAGAGTCTTAGTCCTAAGGGCCATTCATTTAAGGTGTAATACACAGGATTATGAGTTCAGAGGTAGCCTTAGGGAAGGAGACACTTGAACTGGATTTTGAAGAATGGGTAGCACCTCACTTGGTAGAGGTGTGGAGAAGGTATTCCACACAAAGTAATTGCCATGAGCTAAAGTCTAGGAACAAAAGATATAAGGCGTGTTTGGGCAAAAACAAGTTTTCGCTGAAGCAGAGAAATAGAAGCTTTAACTAAAAATGTAATTTAGAAGATAGACCTTGAATCTTAGGCTTAGAAATTGGCACTCTGTTGAGTAGTCAGTTGGGAGTCATTGATGGTTTCTGAGCAGTAGAAGAAGAGTACTCTGGTATAGGATTACTGGGAGTATGAGGCTCAGACAGAGACCAAGTAGGAGGCAATTGCAAGAGTTTAAAGGTAAGTGCTTCAGGGCCTTAAAAGCAAATGTAGCCCAGGAAAATAGGGGTGGGGTGGTGAGAAACACTGTAAAGGAGGAATCAACAGGATTTGATGACAAGATACAGGGAACCGAAAGGAAACGGAAGACACAAGACAACTTCAAGCCTTTAAATGTGGTTGAGTTACCTAGAGAATGCTAACACTATTTCATAAACAAAAGAAGAAGCCAAGAGAAGGCTGATTTAGGGGGAAAATCATGTTTTATAGAATATAAGATTTTATGAGATAGTAAACTAAAAATGTCCAGCCAGGAAGTAGGAAATGTGGAACTGAAACTTGAGAAGTTAGGATTAAAGATGTGGATTTGTTTTTGGCATAAAGATCATATTAAAGATCACATTACATGACAGTAGATGTAGTTTCCAAAGCAGCAGCATAGTAATTAAGGCCAGGAATGAATCCTAGAGGTCAGCCATATTTAGGAGCCAGAAAAAAGCCTTCATTGAAAGAGACAAAGAAAGGTATAGATTGGTACAGTCTATTCAAATTGTAGTTGGCCACCATTTGCCAGTGAAAGGAAACACAGAAAGTAAGAGTAAACATTTGGGAACTTCCATAGCAATTTGACAGTGTCACATCATCCAAGCCCATGATTTTGTATTTTACAAAAATATGGCCCACATTTACTGGGTAGCTCAGTTGGTTGGAACGTTGTCCTGATGCACCGGGGTTCCAGTTTTGATCCCCAATCAGGGCATGTGCAGAAGTCAACCAATAAATGCATAAATGAGTAGAACAACAAAATCAATGTTTCTCTCCCCCTCTCTTCCTTCCCCTTTCTCTCTAAAATCAATAAACATATTAAAAAGTGTAAACAAGTAAGATTAAAAAGTATTGGTCCACAACAGATGGGAAATTTTTAAAACTGTCTGTACCACTGACTGAGAAGTGCTGGGTTAGAGGATAAAAGAATAATCAAGGAGTGGTACACAAGGGGGAACCAAAGAAATACCAGAATTATCTTCTGGAGGGGAGACCCCTTGTAGAGGCTTCCTCCTCTTGGTGAGTTTTGTAGGAACCCACCTGTTATCAGTGTACCAGCTGGTATTGTGAGAGGCTTCATTCAACTTCAGTGAATTTTTCTGAAGACTTTCAACATGTTTGCCCATTTCATGATGGGTAATTTACAAGTGCAGCTGCTGAGTGATCATTAGTTTTTGACCAAAAAATAGCATGACCCCCATGCCCCACTCCCTATTCACCCAGTCTCACCCCAAGCCCCCCTTTTTTTTGTCTCTCTGGATGAAAAACGTCCTCAAAGGGAAACGTTTTGCCAATGTGGAAGAGGTAAAACAAAAACGGGAGATGCATTAAAAGGCATCAAAATTGACAAGTTCAGAAGCTGTTTTGAGCAGTGGAAAAAAGTATAGGTATATTGCATCAAGTGGAGAATACTTTGAAGGTGACTGAAGTTTAAACATGTAAGAAGAAATACAAATTTTTTAATAAATAAATGCTGGTTTGGCGGGGGGGGGGGTCTTCGTATACCCAAGAGAACTCAAGATATATGTTCTCACAAAAACTCATACACAAATACTCATGGCAGCCTTATAATATCCCAAAAAGTAGAAACCACCCAGGTGTCCATCAACTGATGCTGTGGTATGTTCGCTTTGGAATATTATTCAGCCATTAAAAAGAATGGAGAACTGGACTTCCAGTCAAGATGGAGGTGTAGGTAGACATGCTTCACCTCCTCATGCAACCACAAAAAGAATTACAACTAAATCTCAACACCCAGAACTATCAGGAAATAGAACCATATGAAAGTCTGACAACCGAGGGTTTAGAGAAGCCACATTCATCCAGACGGGAAGGAGGAAGAGAGATGCAGAGACGGGCGGAAAGACAAGGAGATGTGGTCGTCATGGAGAGACAGCAAGTGGCAGCAGAATAGGCACAGGCAGTCCCACATTTTTGTGTGGTGGATAAAAATTGGGAAGGATACCTTGGTAGTGAGCATTCCCAGCCCTAGGCCAGACAGCACAGCTCAGGGTTCTAGCACCAGGAAGATGAATCCCCATAACTTCTGGCTATAAGAACCAGCTGGAGTTGGGATGGCAGAAGAAACTGCTGGATTTTCAGGAAACTCTGCTTTTTTAAAAGGCCTGCACAGTCTTAAAACATAAGCAAACCCACCCACTCTGGCGTTCACCACCAGGGCAACAGCTGGAAAGGAGCCAGTCACATACGGGGAATGAGTAAAATGACTGGAAATGGAGTGAGTGCTGGGCAAACCAGAAGCCAGGCAGCAGCACAGTCCCCTCTCCAAAACCTCCCCCCACACAGAGCCACAGTGGTGAAGTGGGTCGCCCCACCTTAGTGATTACCTAAGGCTCTGCCCCACACAATTTACAGGTGCCTTTTTGACAGTAGACCACACTACTAAGACAGGGATTCAAAGCATCTCTACCTAATATACAGAAACAAACACAGGGAGGCCACCAAATTGAGGAGACAAATGCAGCCCAAATGAAAGAACAGAACAAAATCCCAGAAAAAGAACTGAGAGAAACAGAGATAGCCAATCTATCAGATGCAGAATTCAAAACACTGGTGATAGGGATGCTCAAAGAACTCATTGAGTATGGCAACAACATAAGGGAAGAAATAAAGGTTACATTAAGTGAAATAAAGAAAAATCTACAGGGAACCTACAGTGAAGGGAAGGAAGCTGGGATCTGAATCAACTATTTGGAACATAAGGAAGGGAAAAGGCATTCAATCAGAACAGCAGGAGAAAAAAAAAGAATTCAAAAAAAAAAAAAAACAAGGAGAGGCTTAGGAACCTCTGGGACAACTTTAAACATATCAACATCTGAATCATAGGGGTGCCAGAAGAAGAAAAGCAAGAAATTGAAAACTTACTTGAAAAAATAATGAAAAGAAACTTACCTAATTTGGTGAAGGAAATAAGACATACAAGTCCAGGAAGCACAGAGTCCCAAACCAGTTGGACCCAAAGAGGACCACACCAAGACATATCATAATTAAAATACAAAGCTTGAAGATGGGGAGAGAGCCTTAAAAGCAGCAAGAGAAAAGCAGAGAGTTACCTGCAAAGGAGTTCCCATAAAACTATCAGCTGATTTCTCAAAAGAAACTTTGCAGGCAAGAAGGGAATAGCAAAAAGTATTCAATGTCCTGGCTGGCGTGGCTCAGTGGATTGAGCGCCAGCTTGTGAACCAAAGTGTTGCTCATTCGATTCCCAATCAGGCCACATGCCTAGGTTGCAGGCCAGGTCTCCAGTAGGGGGCACTGGAGAGGAACATCGATGTTTCTCTCTCCCTCCCTTCCCCTCTGTCTAAAAATAAATAAATAAATAAATAAATAAATAAATTTTTTTAAGTATTCAAAGTGATGAAAAGCTAGGACCTACAACCTAGATTACTCTATCCAGCAAAGCTATCATTTAAAATGAAAGGACAGATAAAGTGCTTCCCAGACAAGGTAAAGCTAAAGGAGTTCATCATCCCCAAGCCATTATTACATGAAATGTTACAGGGACTTACTTAAGAAGGTCAAAACTATGAACATTAAAAAGGCAAGAAATTCACAACTATCAACAACTGAATCTTAAAAAAAAAAAACTAAGCAAACCACCAGAACAGGAACAGAATCATAGGTGTGGAGATTATTTGGAGGGTTATCAGCTGCGAAGGGGGAAAGGTGCAGAGATTAAAAATCATAATTGGTAGGTACAAAACAGACGGGGATGTTAAGGATAGTATAGGAAATGGAGAAGCCAAAGAACTTATATACATGACCCATGGACATGAACTAAGGGTGGGGGTGTGGCTGGAGGGAAGAGGCGGTACCGGGTGGAGGGGGACAAAGGGAGGAAAATTAGGATAACTATAATAACATAATAAAATATACTTTTAAAAAAGAATGAATAACTGATGTATGCTATAAAATAAATGAACCTTGAAAACATTATGCTAACTGGAAGACCCAGAAACAAAAGGCCCACATACCCAGCATAAGCAAATCCCCAGAGACAGAAAAGAGATTGATATTTGCCAGGGTAGGAGAGAATGTACAGTGACTGCTAACAAGTATGGAGTTTCTTTGGAGGAGATGGAAACATTCTGGAATTAGATAGTAGGGATGGTTGCACAACCCTGTGAATATACTAAAAACAGCTGAGTTCTATACTTTGAAATGTAAATTATCTCAATAGAAAAATAAAAGGAATGGGACACTGTATTTCGCAAAACCAATGAAAGAGAAGCTTTCAAAAAAAAAAAAAATGAAAAAAGCCCTGGCTGGTGTGATTGAGCACTGGCCTGCAAACCACGGTGTCACTGGTTGGATTCCCAGTCAGGGTTGCAGGCCAGGTCCCCGGTCGGGGAAGCACAAGAGACAATCACACATTGATGTTTCTCTCCCTCTCTTTCTCCCTCCCTTCCCCTCTCACTGAAAATAAAATAAAATCTTTTTTACATTTTTTTTAATTTTTAAAAAAATGAAAATAAAGCAGGGCAGCTGAGGAAACTAGGGAGGAAGAAAAGACTGTTGGACTTGGGCATTATAAGAAGGCAGATTGAGGCAAAACATCAGTCCATATATCAGCAGTTCTCAAAGTGGAGTCTATGAATTCCCAGGGGAGTCGCTTAGAACCCTTGAGGGGACTCATGGGACAAAAATTATTTTCATAGTAATACTAAGATGTTCTCTGCCTTTTTCAGTGTTGATGTTTGCACTGATGGTGCAAAACCAATGGTGTGTAAAGCTGCTGGTATGGTAGCACAAATGAAGGCAAGGTTACCAAAGTGCACTAGCAGTCACTGCCATGCACTCACAGTCAAAAAACTAGGCAGTGTCACTGAAGAATGTCCTTGATGAAGCAGCAAATACTATGAATTTTATTAAATATCAACCCTTGAGTACACACGTCTTTCTAATATTCTGAAGAAATGAGAAATATGCCTAAAGCACTTCTGCATACTGAAGTAGAAGGCTGCCGGAGGCCGAGCTGTCGTGCAGCTGCTTGAGTTGCATGTTGAATTAACAGCTTCTTTCTTCATGGAGCACCGTGCTTGCTTGAAAAAATGACTGACAAACGTAGACACAGATTATTTCGACATGCGCATTTGGCAGATAGTTTCTTAAAAATGTACAGCGTGAGCCTGTCATTTCAAGGAAAATAACTGACAGTATTTGTAGTCAATGATAAAACTCAAGTTTTTAAGTGAAAATTAGAATTTTGGAAAACTTCTTTCTACAACTAACCTATAAGAAACTACTTACCTGTCGAGTGTGGTATCTAAGAAGAATACCCAGACTTATCTGAAAGTCTTGATTCACTTCCAAGCTATACATCTGTGTAAAGCCAGGTTTTCTTCATATATTTTAACCAAAACAATATATTACAACAGATGAAATGCAGAAGCAAGTTTGAGAGTCCAGCTATCTTCTAAATATTTAGCTAGAGAAAAGCAAAAAATTTGTACAAATGTAAAACAATGCCACTCTTCACATTAAATGGTCTTGTTTGTTTGTTTTGGAAAAAAGTTTTCATTAAAAGTATGGTATTTATATTAACATATAATGGGGTTTTTAATGACTTAGTAATTAAATATTTTTACATTTTCTTAGTTTATTTTTTAATACAGTAGATGTTGATAGATAGTATCCACACTAGCAAAGTTGTTCGAGGTCCTCAGTAATCTTAAGAGTGTAAGATGATCCTGAGACCACAAAGTTTGGAAACCACTGTGTGTGCTGTGGATGTTATATCAACTTTTTGAATATGGTGTTTGAGGTGGTTTTCTTTTCTGTAAAACTGGTACCAATATCCAGCTAAGCCCACATATAGCAGTTCTAATTCCATATTCTCCCTCACACTCGCCAAAACATGCTCTATTTTCCATCTTTTTTGTTTTAATGTATTGATTTTAGAGAGAAAGAAACATCAATTTGTTGTTCTACTTATTTATGCATTCATTGGTTGATTCTTGTATGTGCCCTAACCCAGGATCAAACCTGAAACCTCAGCATCTCGAACACTGCTCTAACCAACTGAGCTACCTGGCCAGGGCCAGAGCATGCTCTGTTTTCTTTTCACCAGTCTTATAAATCACTGACTAATCAAATGAGCTCATATCCTATTCCTTCAGAGCCCAGAAATAGCTCTACAGGATGAAAAGGCAAATAAATTTATCAGACTTTAATGAAAACAGCTCTTTTCTATTTCTTCAAATGAAACCTCAGAACCTCTAAGATTAATAAGTAATTTCACAATGATTATACAGAGAATAAGGAGTTCTACTAGCAACTAGGTTGTGGTAGATCCTAGTCCTTGACTCCAGCAGCACTCAGACCTGAGTAGATGTCCAGTACCTGACTGGGGAATACAGCTAGACACACGCCGTGTGCTCGGAGACCTGAACCCCTGAACACAGCCAGATTCCGTGTATCCCAGCAGTCTGCTTGAAGATTGCAACATTTGAAATGCCCTAGGTGTTGCTCTTGAAATGCTCACATTCTAGTGTGGGATCCTCGGGCTTAGAGCGTAGGTTAGGTCAACATCCTGCATGTGCTAATAAGCTTCTGAAGACCCTCCTTCAAACAAACAGAAACAAGTAAGAGTTATAGTACCGCTAAACAAATTCTTAACCTCCTGACCAGGTTTACAAAACGAATCCCTGCCCGTTAGGTGCTATTAAAGGAAAAATAGCAACTCTCAATCAAGCTGAGAATTTTATTCTCAGGACCTAGAAAGTACTGCTGCCTTACACTAGGATTTTAGTAAGGCAGTGCTTCTTAACCCTGGCTACACACCAGCTCACTCAGACCTACTGAATCATACTCTGGTGGGGAGGAGGATGAGGAGGTAGTTCCACTGTTTTTCCAAGATTCTTCAGGTAACTATAGCTACTCTAATAAGCATTGGCTCCCGCAAAAAAGCATTAAGACTCAGGAACACCTTGTGGGACAACACTCTCCAAAAAGAAACAGCATATCCCTGAAGGGGTGACTGGGCAGCCAGGCTCCAAAGCCTGCTGAGCTGAGCAGCGGCCAAGAGCAAGGTTTGGTGTTTACACACTCAGAGTCAGCTCTGGTTGTCACAGCAACTCACCCCAGCACAGTTCCTCCTTCCCCTTTGCGGCTTCGCTCCAGGCTTTGCTGTTCTCTGTTATGATCTTAGTGTTCTTGGTAACCTGAATGGCCTGCTGCATTCTTTTTCTTTTTCTGCCAATTGTTCCATCTTATCATGTGTTTGCTGGTGTGCAGGAATACTTCACCTGCCTGTGTGGACTCAATAACCTCTGCTCCCCCAAAATACACCCCAAAACAGGAAATTCCACAAAGGGCCTCAAGTGGCCAGAACTGGTGTTACTAGGCTGAGCAGTAAGTCTAAGGAAAGCACCCAAGACGCTTGCTCGTCTCGTATCTTTTTTTTAAACCTTTAATAAAACAAAGTTATGGTTTCTAAGGCCTGCAGTACATTAGAGGTAAGGAAAACAACTTTTCTTGGCAGGCATACTGAAAGCTCAAGAAGTGACTACTGATCCCAGAATAGGAAGGAGAGGGGCAGAAAAGCCCTAGGAAATGGATACAAGAACGCAGAATGTTAAGACAGTGTAGGCCCTACTAGAATCAAAGCAAACAGTTTTACATACCTCAACAGGTCATAAAGCCATCATAACTTTTAGAATAATTATGACCCAGATCACCCAGAGAGTGGTAAATTATACTCGGTTTAAAGGGGCAGAATAATATGTGTTGCATTTTTTAAATTTCAAGTATTCCAAATATTTCAGGGTTTGATGATTCCAAGTAGCTAAGGGTTTTAGTGCTTTAAAAGGTTACTTCTTAGCTATCTTAGATTTATTTGAGTACTCTAGATAATTAAGATATACCCTATTTAGCCCTGGCTGGTGTGGCTTGGTGGATTGAACATCAGCCTGCGAACCAAAGGGTCACCTGTTCGATTCCCAGTCAGGGCACATGCCTGGATTGCAGGCCAGGTCCCCAGTAGGGGGCGCACAAGAGGCAACCACACATTAATGTTTCCCTCCCTCCCCTTCCCTCTGCCTAAAAAATAAATAAATAAATACATAAAAATCTTTCTCTTAAAAAAGATATACCCTATTTATTACTTTTATTCATTTATACCCCTATTCCTAAAACATTAAAAACAAAAAGGAAGAGATTTAAGGCAGGCAGATCTTATTCTATATATTTTCTAGTACTTGGCTCTGGTTCTTAGCAATACTTGCTGATAACATGGTGTTCTATCCCTGCCAAATTTGATACATGATAGGTATGAGACTTGATCCTGTTTCTTTGCTCATTCATCTGACTGTGCAAGGATCATAGCTATCTCCCTCTCCCTTGAGCTAGTAATCCTATATCACTTCGCCTTAGCTAGCTAGAAAATAAACCATTACATGTCACCGCGTCCCTCATTATGTGGCCTATAAACAGAATACCTGGCATGTAGTAAGCATTTACTAAATATCTGTTGAATGAATGAATGAATGAACCAGTAATCCCCATGGTATCTATAAAATTAGCAACTTGCATGAAGCTATAAATTTGATGAAGAGTCTAGCCCATTATGAGAAAAGCAGTCAAAAAAGACACCAGCAAATCCTGGCACCAGGATACACTGTAATTTGAAAAACTAGGTTACATAAATACATAGGCTGTGATCATAAGTTCTAAAAAAAAAAGTATGGGCCCTGGCTGGTGTGGCTCAGTGGATTGAGTGCCGCCGGCCTGCAAGCCTAAGTGTTGCCAGTTCAATTCCCAGTCAGGGCATATGTCTGGGTTGCGGGCCAGGTCCCTAGTTGGAGGTGTGCAAGAGGCAACAGATCGATGTATTTCTCACACATTGCTGTTTCTCTCCTTCTCTTTCTCCCTCCCTTCCCCTCTCTCTAAAAGTAAATAAATATAATCTTGAAATAAAAATAAAAGTATGGGAAAAAAGACTATGACATAAGCCAATCACACAACAGGATTATCCATTTACTTGTTTAATAAATAATTGAGCACTTTGTGCATGACACTCCTGCACTGCAGAGTTAACCAAACTCACAACTATATTGCCAGTGATAAACTAACTGCAACTTATAATTTAAAAGCAAGAATTGGAGTAACTGTAAACCATGACCAACTCAAGGCTCTAAAAGACATTTTTCCGTTATACCTAATGGAGTTATAACTCAGTGGATGCCCAGACCTCAGTATGAGCATCCACATGTACCCTGTAAGTGCTATGCAACTGTATAAGCAGTCAGTAATCCCAGTTTGTAGCCTTGTGTTCATTTATATTTATCCTCTTAAAAATCTGACTGAGCTCTGGCTGGTGTGGCTTCGTGGATTGAGTGCCAGCCTGTGAACAAAAGGGTCACCAGCTCAATTCCCAGTCAGGGCACATGCCTGGGTTGCAGGCCAGGTCCCCCGCAGAGGGCACGTGAGAGGCAGCCACACATTGATGTTTCTCTCCCTTTCTTTCTCCCTCCCTTCCCCTCTCTCTAAAAATAAATAAATAAAATCTCTTTTTAAAAATCTGACTGATAGCCCTGGCTTGTGTGGCTCAGTGAACTGTGCACCAGTCTGTGAACCAAAGGATCACTGGTTCAGTTCCCAGTCAGAGCACATGCCTGGGTTGCAGGCCCGGGCTCCAGTTGGGGGTGTATGAGAGGCAACCACACACTGATGTTTCTCTCACTCTCTTTCTCCTTCCCTTCCCCTCTCTCTAAAAATAAATAAGTAAAATCTTTTTCTTTTTAAATCCGACTGACAATACTAGCAGGACAAGGGATAAAATTACAATAGATCAAAAAGTGTAAAACAGTGTTTTTGGGCACAATTGGTGGCCCTCAATTCTTTGTATCATTAAAGAAAAATGCAAGAGAAAATTCCTAGTGATATTTAATAGGCTATTTAACCTAGCCTTAGGACCCAGTTTTGTATTGCCTCTATATAACTACTGTCTTCAGTTTTAAATGTGTTTTTACAAAGAGACTTTGATTCTTGGGGATATTGTTATCATCTTCTCTGTTGACATCCATATAATGTATGTTTTTTCCTCTCTGGGCTGAGTTTCATGTTAAATAAGCTTCCAAAACAAAATTGGGAGAAAGCACCAGCCACAAATAACTCTCTTCTGATCTCCCCCTCAGGTTACCCCTTGGCTTTGTTTTATCGGCACTACCTTTTCTACAAGGACAGCTACCTCATCCATCTCTTCCACACCTTTACAGGCCTCTCGATTGCTTATTTTAACTTTGGTGAGTAAACTGAGTTAGCAGTAGCGCTGTAATTAGAGGGAACCTGGGAAGGAACAGACTTGAACAAAACTTCTGGAGAGAATTTGATGGATAGGGAAGTTCCAACGGTCTGCTTGCAAAGAGAGGGTTTGTATGGAGAGGAACACAGCTTAAATTCTTTTACGTACAATCATCTCCCAGATAAGACATTTTTGAGAGTGGTTACCCTTGCCAGACCCCATTAACAGAGAAACATCAGTTTCTCTCTGCTGTGGCTATCACTGGATGACAGATCCAAGCAGTCTCCTCAGGAGCAGCCCTGAGCTCAAACATTCAGAAATACAGTAATTGCCTAAACAGTCCTTTTTATGTATACAATTAATTTCCTTTCTTCCTCCAGCGCATGAAGCTATTTTGACAAAAATATCCTAATACATACCAAAATAGGTTTTTCTTTATGTATTCTCTTTGTGTTTAGAAGTCTCAGAATGGGTGAGAATTTTTTTTTAAAAAAAGGCTAAAATTTGCTTTCTTCCGCACCCAGGCACCCAGCTCTACCACTCCCTGCTCTGTATCATCCTTCAGTTCCTCATCCTGCGGCTAATGGGCCGAACCGTCACTGCCGTGCTCACTACCTTTTGTTTCCAGATGGTAAGCATCTTTCCCTTGGCAGCTCAGGTCACAGCTGACAGCAGTTCAGGGTTGGGGACAGGTCAGGGGCTGTGGTGTAGAAAACGCTGTGAACTGGGAGATCCAGTTTCTAATCCTTTCTCCCAGTAACACTTAGCAGTATGACTTTACGTAGGTCACTTTACATGGGCCCCAGGTGTTTCATCTGCAGGTGGCAATGACGATACTTTACCTGCCTCAAGAAAGGGGTGCCAGCTAATCCTCTGCACAGGACTGTCCATTAAGGTTCTTTGATTCTGACCAGGATTAGCCCGGCTACCCATGAGGGGAGCCACTTGAAGGCAAGGCAGAAAACCCACCTAGAATGAGCTACAGAACCTAAGCATCTAAACTCTCAGTTTAGCCCTCATTTTGCTGAGAAACCTGAGGTAAGTCTCTTCCTCTTTACAGATTAAGTGTCTCCACTTATAGGAACTTAAGGCCTTTAATGATGAGAACAGGAGAAAGGAAAAATGAAAAAATACACTGGGAAAAAATACATTAGATTTCAGAACAAGGAGAAAATAAATCATAGCAATAATAGAATAACTATTTCCCTCTCCTAGGCCTACCTTCTTGCCGGGTATTATTACACAGCCACTGGCAACTACGATATCAAGTGGACAATGCCTCATTGTGTTCTGACCTTGAAGCTGATTGGTAAGTGATGGGTCACTACCTTCCCCTTTACACCTAGGCTCCTCCCCATCTGACCATAAACTTACTCTGTGCTGTCCCCCGACACTCCTGCTACCCTCGGTCTACAGGTCACATCCTCAGTGTACTCTCCCTCTACCCACACCTTCTCTCTCTGCTCAGGTTTGGCTGTTGACTACTTTGATGGAGGGAAAGATCAGGTAAGAATGATTCCTCCACAGAGATGTTAAGGAACTAAAGCAGAAGGAAGGAGAAAGGCTGTTGTTACCAAAAGGCTGAACCCAAAGGCCAGGGTTCTCCCTCATCCCCAGCCTGTGTGATCTCCGTTTCAGATAGCACTGAGCAAGGATCAACAAACCTAATTTGCCCGGATCCAGCTCTTGCACAGAGTCCAGAGATCAATGCCAGCAAGGCATTTGGAAAAGCAGCAGCAGCCAACTGTTGCTACACACACTCGTTTCCACATGAAGCAACTGCTTTTCTCCATATCACCCCCTCAGAGATGGCTATCTGAAGAACCAGTTCAGTGGGCCAAGGGTGGGAAACACGCAAACTGGCTCTTGCAGGGAGATTCAAGGCTATCCTGAACCATTCATTCTCTTCTTGGCATAGAATTCCTTGTCCTCTGAGCAACAGAAATACGCCATACGGGGTGTCCCTTCCCTGCTGGAAGTTGCTGGTTTCTCCTACTTCTATGGGGCCTTCTTGGTAGGGCCCCAGTTCTCAATGAACCACTACATGAAGCTGGTGCAGAGACAGCTGACTGACACACCGGGGAAGATACCAAACAGGTAATTGCCTCTCTTGGTTAAGACCTCTGTGTAGGTGTCTCAGCCACTCTAAAGCCACTTCTGAAGTTACTTCCCTGAAGACCAGCCCTGGCAGCACTCTCCAGCATGGCCCTGGCTCCCAGGCCCATGCCACATGGGCCCCGGACTGTCAGAACAGGCACTCTGTACCTGCTCACTGCAGGCAGTGGGCCCTTTGCAGCTTAGGTCACTTCCAGCCACCCATTCTGACCCTGTAGTACAAAAAAAAAAAAATTTTTTTTTCACTTTTATGCCACAGGATTTTGCCTGAACCAGTTATGCCCCTGGCTTTAAAACCCACTTTCTCAGTTTAAAAAAAAAAAAAAAAGACTTTAAATACATATAAAAATATATCACAGTAGAAAATTTCAGTGACCAGAGAAATCCCTTCATTGAGAACATGGCCTACCTGTGTTTGAGCATCACCTCAACCAGGATAGGAAGGAGTGGATTCAGAATTGGCCATTATCATCCATGCATTGCGTTGTCGGCCCCGCCACAGACTGAGAACACTGGTGAGACCTTGCGATCAGTAATATTCCTGAGAGGAAGCACCAGACTCGGACACACGGCTCCCTCCCTGCTGCTCTCCCTTCCCTGTGACTCGGAGGGGTTTACGCTCACCATTCTCACACCCAAGCTTGTAGAGAAGACTCTCCCTGAGACTAAGTATAGACTTTGGGCAGTGGAGCTACTCACCCCATCCCAGATGGATAGCTCCCCTCCGTGATTTGTCAGAGGGTGAAAGGCGTGGCCTTTGCGCATTGTGACCCCACTTGTTCCTTTCCAGCACCGTACCTGCTCTCAAGCGCCTCAGTCTGGGCCTTGTCTACCTGGTGGGCTACGTTCTGCTCAGCCCCCACATCACAGAAAACTATCTCCTCACCGAAGACTATGAAGTGAGTGGCTACTAAAGCAAGAGCGGTGTGACTGCATCCAAGATAGAAAATGGACAGGCAAGGATCCCCGTAGGTAGCCAAGTATACCATCAACAAATGCATGTTGGTTTTGCTCTAGATCTGTGAGAGTTGGTGTCAATGCCAGCCGGGCCTGGACACATTCATCAGCCAGCACTGAACGACCTTCGCGGGCACAGGGCTGTGCCAGGTGCACTTTCAGCACCCTTTACCTTCCCCAGGAGCAGCTCTTAGTTTGCTGTATTACAGCCCAGCATAGCAGCTTCTGGTCCTCTCCAACCTGTTTCTTCTCTTGATAGATTGGGGGCTATAGGGAATTCAGAATCCAAGGGAGGGGGAAGTGCTGGCTTTTGCTCCCACCCACCTGAGAGGCTTGCAACAGTTCCATACTCACCCTAGGTAGGTTGTCTCCTTAAATTGAGCATGAATACATAAAAGTCCCTCGGTACTTACTGTCCCAAATGCTCAGTACTTCAGAAGAAGAGTTAAGGACAATGCTGTCTGTGGGACTCTCAAAGTGAAAGGAGGTGAATGGCTGTTCACTGGACTCCCTGCTCATCCTCTTAGCCTACTGTAGACAGGCAGACTGTCAGGCGGACGTGGAGCAGTCAGCCACAAGTGTGGAAAGGAAGAACATTAGGGAGATTTGCCTGGCCTAATGCACATTTGTTCTTCTCTCAAGAACCACCTTTTCTGGTTCCGCTGCACATATATGCTGATCTGGGGCAAGTTTGTGCTGTACAAATACGTCACCTGTTGGCTGGTCACAGTAAGTAGAAAAGGTGAAACAGGATATAGACAAGCTGTGGGGGACATGGGGAAGAGTGTGGCAAGAATCCTGAGTCGATCCCTCCCTCAGGAAGGAGTATGCATATTAACGGGACTGGGCTTCAATGACTTTGATGAAAATGGAAAAGCAAAGTGGGATGCCTGCGCTAACATGAAGGTGTGGCTCTTCGAAACGACCCCCCGCTTCACCGGCACCATTGCCTCTTTCAACATCAACACCAATGCCTGGGTGGCCCGGTAAGCAGCAGGGAGAGGAGGCCTGGCCCTGAGCTTATACCTTCCACCACTTTTCCAGATTTGAGGGCAGAAGTGTATCGTCTTTTCTCTCCTTACTTTGAAGAGAACTTCCAGTCATTCTCACACATACCCCTACTACACTTACTTGTGTCCCCACTCCCACCTGCTCCCCCAGAAACCATTCCTGTCTCTATCTGAAAAACGAAAGCAAGATATGTAAGTGCCGTGAGTCCTGGGCTTTTAACCCCAATTCAGCCACTGGTGTTATGTTCTCCATTGGCCTGTTTATAAACATCTTTGTTTACTTATCCCACCACTAGAGTTTAAGCAGCGCGAGTAGAAAACTGGTCTGTCCTGCTCACTGCAGCTCAACATCAGGTACTTAGTAGGCACGAGTCAGCTAAGTGGCTTGCAGAAGTTCACCCAGCTAAGCCTTAGGTCCATTTTCTGTCTCTGAACTGAGACTTCACTGCCTTTCATCTCTAAAGCTAATCAGACAGCACTGCCGCACTTACCCCTGGTGGCCCCGAGTGGGAGCCACCACCACTACACTCCTCAGGGCCCCAAGAACCCTGGAGCAGGACAGTGGGAGTGAGGCTCATCCTCATGGTTTTCTCTAGTTACTTCTTCAAACGACTCAAGTTCCTTGGAAATAAAGAACTATCCCAGGGTCTCTCACTGCTTTTCTTGGCCCTCTGGCACGGCCTGCACTCAGGATACCTGGTCTGCTTCCAGATGGAATTCCTCATCGTTATCGTGGAAAGACAGGTACGCCTTAAGGGTGGCGGGTAAAAGGGGACTATGAGAAGAGGCAAGACACTACCTCTTCCCTTCCTCCCCAGGTCGCCAGCCTAATTCGGGACAGCCCAACCCTGAGCAACCTGTCTTCCATCACTGCCCTACAACCCTTCTACTATTTGGTGCAACAGACTATCCACTGGCTCTTCATGGGTTATTCAATGACTGCCTTCTGCCTCTTCACATGGGACAAATGGCTTAAGGTAAGTGAGGGCCTACCTGCAACGATAGGACCACTGAAAACTCAGGTAGTAAAGGATATACCATATTTTGCCATGTTTAATGCACACTTTTTTGAGGGAAAAATAAGGATGCACACTCTACAGGAGTAGTGCTTGAAATACCTTGTATCTGTTACTGTGTTTTGTAATTACTTAATTACATAAAATTTCCTGTGCTATAATATGTTCAAAAATAAATGCTAAAATTCCTTTTTAATACAAAAAACAAGTATCTAAATTTAAATAAATAACTGAATTAAAAAATTAAAACCGTTTTCCTGAAGGTTTGGGCCAAAAACGTGGGTGCGTATTATACATGGGAGCGCGTTATACACAGCAAAATACAGTACACCGTGCCCCTGGGTTACCTCGGCAGCCTGTCTCTCTCCACAGGTGTATAAATCTGTCTATTTCCTTGGCCACGTCTTCTTCCTGAGCCTACTCTTCATATTGCCTTATCTTCGTAAAGCAATGGTGCCAAGGAAAGAGAAGTTGAAGAAAATGGAATAATCTATTCATCTATTTCCCTGGTAAGTTAACATCCCTACAGCTAAACTGAAACTACCAGGTTGCAGAACTGGGCAATAGATTGGGGTTAGGGGGGCACAGTGTTGGAAATCTGGGGTGAATCTCAAGGTACCCTGGCTTCTAGGAAACACAGTATGGGACACTAACACAACATGCCAGGAAGAAGCTAGAAGGGCTGCAGACCAGGGACTAGGAGTAACTCTGACCAACCTTCCAATCCAATTTTCTGCAGGTGGCCTAGAGCAAGACTGGTGCAGAGTCAACCTGTCTCCCTTTCTACACTCCCTCGTCCCAGAGCAGAGAACACAGGAGCCAGGGAGTAGGAACACGTGACACTCCCAGCTGTGCCTCTGCTGACAGCCAAGTCTTCATTTGGGCCAAAGGGGAAACTCTTATGGGTGGAGTAGAGGGGCCCATGTCCCCCTCTGGGCTCCCCCATGCACGTTGCCTTATCTCTCCCCCTCTAGCCAGGAATCTGTTGTGTTTTTCTTCTGCCAATTTACTATGATTGTATACGTGCCACCACCACCGCCACTCCCCCCATGGGGGGGTGGTGAGGGGCACAAGGCCCTGCCTGCTCCACTTTTTCTACCTTGGAACTATACCAGATAAAATCACTTGTTTGTTCAATTTTTCACTGCTAGCACTCCGAGCTTTCTTTCAGGCACAGCCCTCCATGCTTGCCATGGCTCCAGTAATCAGGGCTGTCTCCTTTACAGCACAGTAACCGCACAAGTCTGGAGCTAAGGCCCAGAACCAAACTGCAAACACTGTAACCTCACACGTTTCCCTGAAGTTTAAGGAGAACGAACAGTTTACACCATTAGAGACTAAGTTTAGGAATTCCCAACAAACAGCCAGGTTTGCAAAAACAGTGTTTATAACATAAACAAATAGCAAATGTACAGCCTCCGCATCCACTAGCCCCACAGTCTTGGTACAGGGAGGTCATCTTCCAGCAGAGTTGGAAGAGTCAAGGGATGCAATGTCAACAGTCTCTGTTTCAGAACAAGGTCCTACTGTCAAATGACCCTCCACACTTCTTCAAAGGCTGTGGTAAGTTTTGCACAGGTGAGGGCAGCAGAAAGGGGGTAGTTGCTGATGGACACCATCTTCTCTGTATACTCCACACTGACCTGAGGAGAGAACAGTTCTGTCAGCCAGCTCTATCACTGTAACAAGTTCAGTCCTCCTTCAGGGCAGGAACACTGGACTGAGCTTGTATTTCACAATGCTATTAAATATCAAATTTGTACAGAGGATGAAGACGCTTCTAGCTTTGATGATTGCAGTCCTCCAAGGACACATCCCGGGGCAGGTTCGGGAACCTACGCTTATCTTCCAGCTTTGTTCTCACCCTCTATTTCCTAACTGATAAGGACAAGGATCATCAAAACACTAACTGTTCTTGCGATTCTGTACTAAGTTTCAGGTCTATGAAGAATCTAAGAGTTGAGCCTCCAGACCTTACCTTGCCATGGGCAAAGGCCCCCACCACAAAAACAATAGGGTCACTGCTGGGCACCAGCTCTCGCACATCACTGACAACTGGGATAGAAAAAGAAGTGCCAATTTTCATACAGCCAACTGGGAAGTGATCTGACACTGGATTCTTAATGACCTAAAGTAAAAGAGAAAAATGAGCCCCCAAAATGTTCTCAGAACCCTACCTCCAATCAACAGGTGTCAATACCTCACCTTTAAGAGCTTCTGGGGGCCATCAGCTGCTCGAACACTGAGTTTGTGTAAAAGCTGAACTAGGGTGGAAAAGAAAAAAGTTCAGGGCTAGGTGAAGACCCCATTTCTGCCCCATAATCTAACCAGAAAAGCCCCCAGGGAAGGTGGGTTCCACATGTCCTTTAGAGCTATACTGTACTGCTAAAATGTTATAAACAAGCAGTTGTCAAGCACATGACTAGTTGTGAACTGATGGGTTCACTCTTTTTTACTCAGCCAGGAATTCATGCAGGCTGTACCCCTACAAATGGAAAATAATGAAAGGTTCTCGTTCTGGGATCAACTCTGCTCCCTCTTTCTCCCTTCTTCACTGCCACCAAGTTTATTCCGAACCTTAAGTCCTAAGGAGCTCACCCATGAGGCCACAAAAACGGTCAAAGGTTCTAGGAATTCGAGTCTGAGGGTTCACTTCAATCAGCACATTCTTCTGCGTGTGGATATAAACCTGCAGCAAGCCAGCACGGTTCAGGGGACTGTCCATCAGCATCAGTAAACTCTGAGGGCGGCAGACACCGGGGCACAGTTAAGACTGAAGAGAAGTAGTGTGCTGCTGTCTCACCTCCCACAGGAAGGCTCGAGGGGTTGTGAGCCGTCCCTGGAGTTACCTGGTGAGCTATGTCTGGTCTCACTTCCCCAGGGTCCCGTCCGTGCTTCAACAACATAGACTTGTGTCTGTCACAGTTTAGTAGCTCATACGTCTTCCCTGCCTGAAGAAGAGGGAACATGATAGAAAACAATATATGCTACTTTTACCTAGCCCAGTGGCTCTCAAAGTGTGGTCCCCAAACCAGCAGCTTCTGGAAACCTGTCAAATTCTCAGGTTTACTCTAGATCTCCTGAGCCAGAAGCTATAGGGGTGGGGCCCAGCAAGCCCTTCAGGGGTTCACTGTGTGGCCACATTTACCTTTCCCTCCCTTCCCTCAACCCTCCCACCATAACTGATTTTAGAGGGAAAAGCAGAGAGAAGACACACCTGTGATTTCAGATTATTTAAGCTGTATTTACTTTTAAAACCTGTGACTATAAGACAAAGCTGGTGAGGGATTCTGGAACCACACAGAGTACTGAGCAAGGCTGAATGCCTGTTTATCCCAGAAGCACTGTGATACATCAGGCAAAATACACATGGTCATTACCTTCAGTTTGCTTACAGCAAATATGCACTAAGTGAAGAGCTGAAAAACCTGAATGAGAAGTGTTTTCACTTCTCATTCACTAATGATGCCGGAGGTAGTTTAATCAAGGAACACTTGTCAGAAGTTAAGATGAATAAGAGGGGTTGTTCCTACTTTTTTAGGTGTAAGCAAAGGTATAGATGGAATAAAGAAAAAGCAGAAATGTAAAGAACATTATGCTGAAAAAGTGGGAACTGAAACACTGAAGGGCAGTGATTACATGTGAAACAACTCTGTAAACTGCAGAATCTCCAAGTATCCAGCACAAAGAAAAAATTCTGGAATAATAGGAGCATAAAAATAACTGAGGAGTACTATCCTGGCAACTCTGTATACTGGAAAATGTACCAGAAAGAAATTTGATAACTGAAGATCTGTCTGGATCCATCTGTAACAGCTAAAAGAAACAGGTATAAATTGCAATTTGGAGTCCTAAGGAGCACTAAGATGGTCAGTAAAAAGTGTAAAAGCATACTATTAAGTACAAATACAGATTCTGAAAGGCTAACTTTTTATGTACCAACAGTACAGTTTATGTCTGATGACATCTTAAGATATACAACTCCAAAAAGTGGGGGAAGAGGCATGTGGACTTTGAAATTAAGTAACTGAAATAACAAAAATGTCACAAAGTAAGCGCAGAGAGAGAACAAAGGCCAAGAATTAAGACCATGGGACCCTCTAAGTTATAGAAGAAAAAGAATCTCTTTACTAAAAGAATCCAGTTTTAACCCATCAGTAAGTTATAACCAGAGTTTTTAATGAAATACAATAGAAAACATCAGAGTACTTGACATGCAGTAATGGTAAATGACAGTTTATGAAACTTGATTTCATACAGTTGAGTGTGGGTATTAGCTCACAGTGTAATTTTTTATTGTGGGTTGTGGTTAAGCTTGAAAACCACTAACTAGAATACTCAGAATGAATATCATGTGTATTCACTTTCTAGAATAGGTATTGGAGATACAAGAATTTTTAAAACCTTATTCTCTACCCACAAAGAGCCTTCTAGTGGAAGAGACAAATAGTAAATAACCACATGACTACTTAACTCAAATTATGAAAAACCCTGTGAATGAAAAGTAAGTGGTTCATTAAAGGGTTATAATAGAACTTGATTTATAAAGAGAATTATTTCTATGAAGAATTAACATTTAACCTATTAATTAAAGAACAAGCAGCATAACAGACTCAATAATTGCTAAATAAATGAATATTAAGTAGGAATTAATGAAGCAAAGAGCTTAGTAAAGACAGCTTCCAGTTAGAGGACATTATGTGCAATGGCTTTAAGATATAACAGAACCTGCCCTGGCTGGTGTAGCTCAATGGATTGAGTGCCAGCCTGTAAACCAAAGGGTCACCAGTTCAATTCCCCAGCCAAGGTACATGTCTGGATTGCAGGCCAGGTCCCCAGTAGGAGGCACACAAGAGGCAACCACACATTGATGTTTCTCTTTCTCCCTTCCCCTCTCTCTAAAAATAAATAAAATCTTTTTTAAAAAAAGAAAAAATATAACAGAACCTCATGCCTTCAAAGAGTTGAAAGAAGGCCAATGAGCCTGGAATATAAAGAATAAATGGATAGGAGGGATAATTTGAGGTGCCTGCCATGCGCTCTCTGTGCCTCACGGCTAGCCATGCCTCGCAAAATTAAGGAAATCAAGGTCTTCCTGCTCATAGCCAGGAGAAAGGATGCCAAATCTGTCAAGATCAAGAAAAATAAAGACAACATGAAGTTTAAAGTTTGATGCAGCAGATGCCTTTATACCTTGGTCATTACAAAGGGAAGGCCAAGACACTGAAGCAGTCCCTGCCCCCAGGTTTGGCAGTAAAGGAGCTGAAATGAACCAGACACGCTGATCTGTATTAAAATGTTTAAAACTAAAAAAAAAAAGTATAAACAGAGCAGGCCCAGATGAGGCACGCACAAGCAAGAAGTACCAACACAAGGATGGCATAAGATAACAGTACAGATTTCAACCAGCTATGAATTGTCACCCTTGGAGTACCATTAATGACAACTTGGTCTAAATTTTTCCAGAGCATTGTCTAGGAATTTTAATTTGGCCATTACCTTTAGAAATACTGTATTTTGCCATGTATAATGCACTCCCGTGTATAGTGTGCACCCACATTTTTGGTCCAACCTTTCAGGAAAAAAAGTATTTCATTTTAACTTTTAATTCAATTTTTTATTTATTTATATTTGGAAACAAAACCAATTATTGTATTCCAGGGTATTATTTTGCATATGAATATTGTTACTGCTTTCTAGAGTTACACTTTTAATGCATAAACATAAATAAAAGAATTTAAAACATTTATATAGATACAGAATTAGTACTACCCATGTATAATGAGAATCCTTATTTTTCCCTCAAAAATTTGGGCAATAAAGTGTGCATTATACACAGGTAAAATACAGTACTTAATAGGTAACATAAAATCAGTAATAACTAATTCCAAGTGACAGACATTATTCTAAACCCTTTGCACGTATTAACTCCTTTAATCTTCCCAACAACTCAGTAATGTAGGTACTACTATCATCCCCAAAGAACACAGGAAGAAAAGGAGTGGCTAAATAATATTCAGAACTAAGAGGCTGGAAAGATAGCAGGCAACTAAGTGAGGAGTAAATATAAGAGCCTATAATTAGGTTAGAAATATCAATCACAGAAAAAAATGAAAAAAGGTGGGGGGAGGGGGTTAGATTGCAAGCTTAATAAAGTGCTGTGGTGGTTGAGGGAGAAAACATGAAAAAGAATCACACGATATACTACTATGGAAATGTACTACTTTTAAATGTACTACTTTTTTTTTTTTCATTACATTCTCCCCGTAAAGTGTTAACCTCCGCTTTACAAATTGGGGACAAATTGTTCTCAAGATCACACACTTAAAATAAGTATAAGAAACTAGACTAAAATCTAGGTCTGACTTCTAAACCAGTGCTCTTTCTTCTGGGCCTACTCATTTAATACATTTAGCTCTAAACGGTAAGAGAAACAAGAAAGTCAGAGGAAATGAGAACACAAACACGGTTTTAAGCCAGAATGGCTAGATCATAGGGGGAAAGCGCCAAATGATAGGTAAAAATTAAAATGTTAAAATATTAAGTGATAATTTGATTCAGTGTTTCAAAGTGGATACTAACACAGAGCGGGGTGACGTTAAACACCTTTTATAAAACACGAAGTTCCTACGAATAAGAGAATGGGTCAACTAAGCTACAGTAACCACCTTTCTCCTTTCCTAGTAACTTGTCTGGGATGATGTGGGCCACAGCCGTGGACGATACCCGCCTCCCTTTAGAGGACTTAACACCACAGATTTCTGGTAAATCAACTGGAAGCAAGAACATGACAGCTGCAATAGGATTAGGATTCGAGATCAGAAAAAAGACAAACACTGGCAACCCACGGCGTTAAACCAAAAGATATTCGACTAAGCCACTCTTCCTCCAAAAACATGTTTCACCTCTCGGCTTTCTCCATCCACTCTGAGCCCCTCGCCCCCACCCCATGAGGTCCCATTCTATCGCTGTACTAGCAGTTCTCCACTTTCTTGTCCCACGTTACCTTCACCGTCTCCAGACTGGCCCCTTCCAGCACCACAATGAGCCTGCGGCCTCCCATCTTGCTTCCCGCCCCAAGTCGGGGCCGCTTGGGCTCCACAACATCCCAGTCTTGTTCCTGGTCATCACGGCGACGCTCACGAGGCTGGAATTCACCACTGGGCGCAGCCATCTTACAACCGGAAATTGTGCTGATATCCTGAAGTAAGAAACACGCTTTTCTTAATCGCAAACTTACTTCCGGCTACCATTTTGAAAGTGGGCGCTCGGAAATGGCGATGGCTTTGCCGCCTGGCACTACCGAAGTCTCTCTGGGAGGGCAGGGTTTCAGAGAGAGGCGGGACTTCCTTTGCGCAATTACTGTGCGCGAAACTCGGGTCCTCCGTGGACCCAAGGTGGGGGTGGAGGGAGGGTTTAGACGGGAGCGCACTTCCGGTGCCCTTTCTCCTGCGAGCACCGGGGCCACGGACCCTCGTGTAAAGGGTGCGGTTTCTAAACTGGAGCGGGGTAGCGGCGGGCTGGCAGCCCCTCCTGACCTTTGGTGCCGCCGGCCTCAGGATCGGACATGGCCCAGAACTTGAAGGATTTAGCGGGACGGCTGCCCTCCGGGCCCCGGGGCATGGGCACGGCGTTAAAGCTGCTGCTCGGTGCCGGCGCCGTGGCCTACGGCGTCCGCGAGTCCGTCTTTACCGGTGAGCACCCTCCGCCCGCTCTCCAGATTCCTCCCGTCCCGCCGGGCCCCCGCGCTCACTCAGCCCCACGCCCCACCAGGGGCTAGCGCGTACTCTCTGAGCACTGACCTGGCCTGATCCCCACCCCTCTCCCCACAGTGGAAGGCGGGCACCGAGCCATCTTCTTTAATCGGATCGGTGGCGTGCAGCAGGACACCATTCTCGCCGAGGGCCTTCACTTCAGGTAATGGCGGGCAGAGCGGATTGACCCTGACCCTTCACCCTTGAACGCCAACCCCACCAATGGCCGTAGTTGGACTTTCCACGGATTCAGCTCCGATCGTTCCGCTCCTTACTCCAGCTCCCAGGACAGTGGGTGCTGCCCATCACTGCAGGAGCACATACATGTTGTTCTCTAAAGAAAGAAGAGAATTTCTCCTAGGCTGTGGTCATGAAGAGTCGCAGGCCAAGAAACACGTGAGGAGAAACTGATGAAAACAGTCCCTCAGTAACTGTATCTGTTCCCTGTCCTCCAGGATCCCCTGGTTCCAGTATCCCATCATCTATGACATTCGGGCCAGACCACGAAAAATTTCCTCCCCAACAGGCTCCAAAGGTAGGTTTGGACACTTGGAAGCCAACAACAGATGGGCTACCTAAAGTCGATAAGGACGCCTGGCAAGACCCCTGGGGAAGGTGATTGTGTCACAGCTCTTGGGCCTTGGTTTTCACATCTACAAAAGAGCTGGAATAAAAATACCTGCTTCTGGGGTTGAAGTAGAACAACTGGACACGCTGTGTGTTGGCACATTTTTTATTAACTTTTCCTACCTCCTCAAGTAATTTCAATGAGAGTACTGTCTGCCCCTTGTCTTATTCACTGCCTAGATCAAAGTCTTATTTTAAAGCCTTTAAAGCTTTTTTTTTTTTTCTTTTAACTACTTGAGTTATTAATGACATCCAGTCGTACACCCTGTCCTGGGGAAACTTGGCCCCACTCTTCACTGGTGCTCCTGGTTCCTCCTAGACCATATCTAGAAGCTGTGCCTTTGAGATTCCCCGGACCCCATCTTCACACACACAGGCATATGCACCCTGAGGCAAGTAGCTCACCTGTAATATATGTATTTTGCACTATTTTTAGTGCAGGTCACTTAACATTCCCTAAATCCCAGGTCCTGAGAATAAAGGATACATAAAATACAGTTCTCATCCTCAAGTCCTGATAGTCTAACAAAGAAGTTAGATGATTATTTTAAAGCTTACAGTGGACGTTGCACACAGTACAGTGGCAAATGGAAAAAGAGAGGTTAGCTTTATTGGTGGAAAGGTTGTAGATAGAGAAGACACCACAGTGAAAAAGGTTGCATTTGGCCTGTGCCAAGTCACATGTTGTCAGCCTGATTATTCTCCTCCCTCCAGGGGAGTTCCAGGCTGAACGACATTACATGGAGGAGAAAATGCTTGGGGAAGGCTACTGAGCTTCCCCCAAGCACTGTCTTCTCCATAAGAGGCCAGATGAGGCCTCCACGGCCTTGCCCAGCCATTGCTGATGTCACTCTTAGACCTGCAGATGGTGAACATCTCCCTGCGAGTGCTGTCTCGACCCAATGCCCTGGAGCTTCCCAGCATGTACCAGCGCCTAGGACTAGACTACGAGGAGCGAGTGTTGCCGTCCATTGTCAACGAAGTTCTCAAGAGTGTGGTGGCCAAGTTCAACGCCTCACAGCTGATCACCCAACGGGCCCAGGTTGGACCCAGCTCCCATCACCATCTACATAATGTCTGCATTTTCCTCCTAGGCCCAGGGCAGTGGGTATTAGGAAGGGCAGCTTATTAGAAAAAGGTTGTGACCCCAGTTCCATTTGTACCTAAAAGCTGCACTAATGGCCACTATGAGAAACAAGAGCCAAGACTAAAACTCAGTAGGTATTAAGAAAGGGTTGGTGAATTTTCTGCTTTTTTCAGAAGATGTGGTATTCCGATGGTCACAGCAACACACCGTCCTTTCAGTTCTCCACTCCCCTCAAACCACCTCTCCCTTCCCCTCCTCACCCCTCCCTCCAGGTGTCCCTATTGATCCGAAGGGAGCTGACAGAGAGGGCCAAGGACTTCAGCCTTATCCTGGATGATGTAGCCATCACAGAACTAAGCTTCAGCCGAGAGTACACGGCTGCTGTAGAAGCCAAACAAGTGGGTGAGTTACAGCAGAACTAAGTTAAGGGTTTCTGAGAATGCAGGAGGGGTTTGAGGTTCCTGACATCTCACATTTGTGATCTCTTGACTGTCCCATCACAGCACAGCAGGAGGCCCAGCGAGCCCAGTTCTTGGTGGAAAAAGCAAAGCAAGAACAGCGGCAGAAGATCGTGCAAGCAGAGGGCGAGGCTGAGGCCGCCAGGATGATATCCTTCTGCGGGAGAGATCTCAGCTCACACCTGGGCACATTGCTTTCCTGTCCTCCCTCATGGGCTGGCTGATGAGACAAAGGCGAATGCGATTCCGTGCTCTTTGATTCTTGGCTCTCTGGGAGAGTGGAGGTTTCAAATGGGATCTGAAATCTTAGTGGGGTTCCTGAGCTTGGCTTCTCACTGTAAGACAGATCAATAGCACTGCTGGCCTTGCCTCTGTTCCTGCTGCTACCTCCAGCTCCTGGCAGCTGCCTGCAGGGGGGCCAACAGGTGAGAACCAAAGTAGGACTAGGCACGAGCCACCTGAGCGCAACCTTGAGTCTGACAGCCCTGAGGAGGGTCGGAGTGACGGAAGTAGCAAGGATGGGTTCCTGGGATTGAGACCTCGCCTTGTGTGAACCCTTAACCCCAGCCTGCTCACCTCGGAGAAGCACTGAGCAAGAACCCAGGCTACATTAAGCTGCGAAAGATCCGGGCGGCTCAGAACATATCCAAGACGGTGAGTGTAAGCATGGTGTCCTTCGCAGGGCTTCCTAGAGAGTGAAGAGTGTTTTCAGTTAAAGCGCACTGAAGCGAGGTCGTTAAAATCGTACTCGTTCAGGTGTCTATACAGATGGGCTTCTCTGACGCTCTTCCCCTCATCAAAAATAATTCCATGGATTCCCTTGACCTTTTGTTCGCCCCTCTGTTATGGTACTCACATAGTCACAGTTGCTTGCTGCTCAGGAGCACTGTGTGAGGACTGAAACCGTATCTTTGTCATTGTTGGATCCCTGTTCCTAACCCCCATGTGTTCCATTAGTGGCTATTGAATGCAAGGATCGGAATCGAGGTCTTCTTGGCTTAATAGAAGCATCTGTCTTCTTTCCTGCCCTGTAGATTGCCACATCACAGAATCGTATCTATCTCACTGCTGACAACCTTGTGCTGAACCTACAGGATGAGAGTTTCACCCGGTGAGAGATGTGACCTACACAGTGGGGTGTCACAAAGAACTTGGGATCTGAGTCTGGTCGCTTGGGCTCTGGAGCCTGTTACAGCTTACTTATGTGACTCTTGAAAGACACCATTTCTCTGAATCAAAAGGTAGAAAAGTGTAGGTGACTTGAATCTCATGATTAATTTTATGAGAATAGCGTTATTTATTTGAAAATCACTCTAATCATGAAGTTTTGTCTCACGGAAAAGCGGTGAAAGACGATGTTCAGTAGTGTTACTCAGGAACCCTAACGCTGCTGCTCTGGGGTGTGAAAGGATGGTGGGAGAGGTGAGGGACGGCGGTGACCAGGAGAACCAGGTTCTGCCCGTCCAGACCCGGAGGTTCCTGGCTTCCAACCCGCTTGTCTTTATCCCTTGAGAGCAAAGGAGGGTTTAGAGCTGGGTGGGGACTGAACTGTAAGTCACCCCTGCGTTTTTCTTCTTTTCTATGTTTCCTTCTCATCTGGTGGCCTGGCGTCCACAGGGGAAGGTAAGTTGCCGATGCATCCTTTTTTCTGTGGGGTCTTGCAGCTCATCTCTCAGTACCTACCTTTTCCCCTAGCTAACTTTCTCACTGAGGAAAGAGGGTGGTTGAGAAGGGAGTGGCCAAGATGCTGTTCCTCTCGCATTTATTTCCCCTAATGTCGTCCATCTGTCTCCTTTATCCATCTCCACAGTGACAGCCTCATCAAGGCTAAGAAATGAACCTAATGACCAAGGTCTCCACCCCCAGAGAAGAAGTGGATCTGTTTCTGCCCTGGTGTTTGAGGAGCCAGCTTGGGGACCCAGCACACACCCACCCGGCCCCCAGTTCATGTGACGCCCCCCTCTGCACCTGTCTTCCTAGCCCTTCTCTGGTGAAGGAAGACTGGCCCATTTTCAGGGAATGACTTTCCTCCTCCCTGTGTTGGCCGGGGCTGTTGGGACAGTGTGTGATTTCTTAGTGATTTCCTACAGTGTTGGCTCCTCTCTCAAGGTTGGGAGGCGATAAACACCATCCCAGGAATTCTCAATAAATTTTTATTACTTAAGAAGTCAAGGCTTCACGTGTCTGAGCTGGGTTAGGGGAGGTACGCATGCGCACGCTCACGTAACACTCCTGAGTCTTTCCTCATCTTCGCCAGCAGGGGGCGGGGCGCACAGACTCTGGCCAGGGCAGGTGCGAATAACAGGCTTGGGCCCTGCTGCTCTCACCCTGGAAGCCCAGGAGTCATAGTAAACAGGACCCAAGCTGGAGACAGCAGGCCCAGCTGCACTTTCTGACCCATCCTCCATTTAAGGCTGGAGCAGTTGTGGCTTTGCTGAGCTAGACTAAAAATGTGATGATCCCAGCAGGAAGCAGTTCCTGCTTCCTCAGTAACAGGGTTCCCTGCAGCTGTGGGGAGACCGCTCATGCCTGTCAAGGGGCTTAGGCCCTGTGGGTCGTGTTGCCTGCTGTGAGCCACCCACACCACCGCATTCACAAGCCACAGGTGCGGAGGGATTGATGCGAAACGGCTTTACCTGTGGAGATGAGCTCTTCACTCCCACAGCTCGAGCCTCCCAACAAAACAGGTGCCTGTTTTCAGTCTCTATTTGAGCTACCTTATCCTCCCACGACAGCCCTTGCTGAATCTCAAACACCGGAGAAATGAAGCCACTGCTGTGCATGATGGCACTACAGCCCAATTCCCATCCCTTGTCTTTATAGGAAGACGAACATTTGGAACCGAAAGAGCACTGGGGGCAAAAGCATGTACAGGAATTACAAAGAGTGGTAGGGGAGGAGGTGAGTCTTACACGGTGAGGGACTGGGTTCATCTTCAGCCCCTTAGATTTTTGAAGAAGGTAGGTGGGTTATCCCCTGCTCTGTAGATCGGCTGTCATGAAGGGGACAGGGAGATAAAGCAGATGGGGCAGCCACGCTCCTCAGGGGCTGGGAGCCTACGATGAGATCGACAATTAGACAAAGGAAATTGAGTCAAGTGACCTGAATCAGACTGCAGCAAGTTCCCATCCACACTTTATTTTGTTCGTTTCCCGAGGCGGGAAGAGAGTGGAGGTGCCTGGAAAGCAAGTATGTTTTCAAATCCTGCTGTGGCTCTAGAGGCAGCCATTTTGTCTCTTCCCCATTGTTCCCCTTCTAGTGATTTACAGCCCCAGCCACAGGGTAAAGGTCAGAGGTTGTTGGTCAGAAGGCCTCCATGGTCTTCAGGGCTCCCTGAAGGTCACTGCCGAGGGAACCGGCCCGGGGTCCATCTTTACCAGACAGTGTTAGGAGCTTCACCATGAGACCATCCAACACTGTACTGGAAGATGGACCCAGAACCAGCTGACATGCAGCTCCAGGCTAGAGCTGACCAGTTGCTACAGGGACCCTGGCTGCAGGCCAGGTGAAGTCTCTTGAGAGTACATGAGCCGATCCCAAGCTCAAGGTCTGCTGTGAGTTCTGGATCCACCAGATGACAAATCACTCCAGGTTGGGGGAGGGGCTCAGAACCATTGTGTCCCTTCAGTGGGCAACTCGCCAACCAAGAGTCACTTTGTTTGCAGCCCCCTCCACTCAAGATGAAGGGGATTCCAGCGTGTGGGGGGGGGTCCAGGAATGGGGAGGGGGGCGCGCTGCAGCCTGCTGGGGGCCTGAAGTAAAGGATGTCGCTGACACAGGGACGGGGCCTCCATCTTTACCCGGCAGTATTAGAGACTCCCAACCAGCACCCAAACACTGCTGGGTAAGACGGGGGCCCCCACCCAACTGCCTATCTCCAGGTCAGGCAGTCCAAGGCCCAGGCTCCCTGTGGAGAGGCTGCAGAACCCTGGCTCCCTTCCCCCAACCACCCGAGTCCCTGAGGACACTTCCGGGTGAGCCCTGCAGCCCGCCACCAGCTCCACCCCAAGAAGTTGATCCACTGAGGCCCAGGCAGAGCTTCAGCAGCCCCCTGCCCACCTGTTCTCTGCCTCTGAGCCCCTTCCCCCACCACCCACATAGCCTGTCCCAGCCCCCACGTACCAATTCACGGGCCCTTACCATCGCCCCTCTGCAATCTCCAGCTCAGCCCCAGGACCCCTCTCCCGATGGCCTTTAACAGGTCAGCAGGCCACCTACCCCAGAGAGAGTGAGTGCTGAGGGGAGGAAGAGGAGTCAGGCCCAGGATTCAACCGCGGCCCTAGCCTCCACTCTTCCTTCTTCCTTCTCCACCGGCAGGCAGCGCAGGCTCCTCACCTGGGCCCCGCCTGCCGCCCCTGCCTGCGTACAGGTGTGTCCTCCTGCCATAGGCTGCCCCCCCACTGCCTTAACCCCTTGCCTCCCAGCGCCAGCCCATGTGCCTCCTCTGACTCCCAGCCACCTTAGTAGGCCTCTCACCATTCCTAGCGGTGTCCTCTCTCTTACCTCCCACCTCTGCCCCCAGGCCTACATCAGGGAGACTGGTCGGCCTCCAGAGGGACAAAGGAAGGGGCTGTCTTTGGGCCCCTTTGCCTTTCTCCTTAGCCTCTGGCCACAGCCACTCCTGCTCCCAATTATCTTCCTCTGAGGCCTCTGACCCTACCCATGGCCAGGCCTGGAGG